>NLAO01001587.1:7654-25968 GCA_002370835.1 Metschnikowia continentalis | reverse complement strand
TAAGAGGGCCAAGGAGACAAGTCGTTGAGGAAACCTGCCGCCGAGGACTAAGAATCCAAGTTTTGCCGTCAGCATGAATAGCAGGCAAAGCAGTAGCATTCTTGAACGATTGAGGTTGATACATAATTGAACGCAGGCGAACTCCCTCCGAATCAATATGGTAGTCAAAGAAAAGTTCATTAGTTGAATGTACCGCAATAAGATTCGAGTGAACAGTTGGAACATGATACACTTTGGAAAGATGTATCGGGGGCATATCTGGAACCGGGGTAGTGAGTAGGCTTGTTAGACGTACTCAGGCCCGAGTTCCCAGCAGCCCCCCCCCCCCCTTTTGGGGTGTCCCTTATTAAAGGGATGTTTGTCAGGGGCAGCGCAAGCAGTAGAATCGGTAGATTCCCGTTTCGCACTTGCCTTCATAGGAGACAACAATCCGCGCTGCTTAATTTCACCAAGAAATTCCCGTGTAGCACTAACGATGTTGTAACCACTATGATTAAAATCCTGATAAGCATGTAAGAAAGCGTCGCGGTGGGCAGGTTGGACGCGTTCAGACAAGAGGGAGTAAAGCGTATAGGCTATCTCCGACCGCGGATGATTGTGGGCGACACAAAGTTTCACCAACGGCACGAGATCTCCCTCAGAAGCCTTTTTGCTAGCCTCGCGACGAGCATCGCCATGGGACACAGTGACGCGCTTGAGTTCTTTGGAGATCAAATTGGGAATCACAACAGTATCCACAAAGAACTTGCTGAAGGCAAGACACTGGAACCGATCGACATCGGCGCAACAAAGCTGAAAAAGGGCGGAAAATTGATCGTCAAGGTCGATTTTAAACTGAGATATTGCCGTGTCACTTCCGGTTAAGTGGCCAAGGAAGCCCTCCGGAGTCGTACGACAGTAGATCTTATGAATCGCCGAGAGTTTCAGAAAGTACTCAAGAACTAAGTAGTAGAGTTCAGGAGTTCTGGTGCCAACAACGCCGCTAAGTTGAACCGGCATTATAGTCTTATAATCCTTTAAGCTCATAACCTGTAGACGTGTTAACGCCAGATCCGCAACGACAGTTGCGGCACCAGGAGGACCAGAGAGTAACCATGGAGTAACGTCCAGTGGTTGACTAATACTACAAGACACTGATCTCATTGTCTCATCAAGATATGTAACAGGAGAAGTGTTTACTTCAGGAGTAGGAGAAGGAGAACTGTCAGTGCTTACTGAAGTATCATCAATACGAGATCTTTTGGTGGGTCTGGTTCTTGGAGGTATCTTGGTATACCTCAGGCAGTTGATGTAAATTAAAGTTATTAATAATAGAATGGTGCGAAGTCCCCATTATAAAATGGAGAGATTCTTCCTTCACCACTGCAAAAATTGTTGCTACAATTGATTGCTGCGAAAACTGTTGTGATATGAGGTGCATATGCAGTATATACACCTAAGTGCCCTACACTTAGGTTCCATTGCATCATGTATGCCCACAGGGCTTGAGCCCTCATTTCCCTTGACTGCTGTCCTAAACCGCACATCCCAGTTTTACCGTTGTGCTCTAATTATTGGAACTTGCACGACCTCTTCCTTTATATATGAGAAGAAAGAATATGAAATATTCTTTCTCTCTAAGGACCTTATTCTACCTTCTCTCTCCAGACTAGATATTGAATACATATTGTTACAGAAATGTCACTCCCTGCAGTATCTCAGGGAATCTCTTCTAAGGAGTTCTTCCAAAAGGTAAATGACTTTAACCCCATGCTGACCATTCCCTATGAGGGATGGATACCCCCCCCTTCAGAAACGGAGCTTCTTTCTCAGTGAGGTATCAAATCAAAAACTGATTGCTTGCTACCCCGCAAGCCGTGGGCTAGTAGCGCGCTCTTGATTGCTGTTTTCCAACTGTATATAACAACTTGTTAGGGATTATGTGTATTGGTTTGTTTATATTGGTTTGTTTAATTTTGCTAGTGTAGTTTGAATCGTTTTGCCGCACTGGTTTTAACCATTCTGTTGCGCTGGTTTGAATAGTTTTGAAAAACACTGTACCGTCCTTGGGACCCATGAAGATGTATTCACCTCGGCAGACCATCCAGCCAAGTTCAAGTCCACGAGGGATGCTGCTGGTGTAGTCTTGATAAAGATGCTAGGATTCACCCTCTGGTCGTATATGTTGTCGTAATTGATATCATAAAGGGAAACTGCACCCGTAGATATTGACCCACGCTTACTCTATACGCTTACTCTATGGGCCGCCTCAAAAAAAAAAAAAAAAAAAAAAAAAACAATACAATTCCCATTTATTGTAACTGATATGGAGTTACCAAATATAAATGTGATGTAAATTTCGTTGTCAATCTTGTCCTTAAGAAAGGCAGTGTTCGCATCCATTTGATGTATCATGTTCTTAGGATGAGTAGCAAATGCAATGGGAATTCGTAAGCCCACATAGGAGACTACATGTGTAAATGTCTCTTCATATTCAATGCCTTCAACTTGTGTATAGCCTTTGGTAACTAGTCTTGCCTTTTACTTGCCTTCTACTTGCCATCATTGTACTCTACTGATGTCCTAGTCCTTATAGTACATTATAGTACTGCCATTCTAGGACAGGTCATCCACTAGCTAGTAGTGTGTAGTGTCCTAGTACATATTCTGGTAACTACATATTCATTAGACATTGCTTCCATACTGCTGTGACTGTGCTTGAATGGATGAAAAGGGAATTAGCCAATGGGACTTCACTGTGGGGCGAGTTCCGGGGCTTATATCCAGTTCCGACCTATTGACTTAGGTCGTTTTATCCTCCCCACAAAAAACCATTTTGGCCTTCTTTTAAATACTACCAGCTTGAAAATACTTTCAAGATAACTTTGGTGGCTTGGGAACCTCTGATCTGGTGTGTGGACCACACGAGGTCAGTACAATGTTAATGTCACGTGATCACTTTCATATTCCGAGGGTCCACTGGTGCAGATAAGTCCAATACATGTTATTTTGTGTCTCTAGTGAGAAAAAGGGTATAATCAGTTTGTTATTAGGTCACTAATGTGCACTTCTTTTAAATCTTATTCCCTGGAGTTTCTCGGGATTGTTGAAGGGCTTTAAATCAAGTTTTGACTATATGCAGGATAGTTTCCAAAAGACTATTAGTTTTTTTGTTATCTGACTTTCTTCCTCTTCTACTGGTAAAATATCGGTTAATATCACCATGTATGGATCTACAAGAGTTAAAAAAACAATTTATTCATTCATAGTTTTTAAGACAAATCTGGTATTATTGAAAGTAGCTTCATGTGTAGTTAGTCTAGAGTCAACTCATAGACCCCTAGAGGAAATCGAAATCCGTCCAGGTTTACAACAACAAAGCAACGAAGCCGAGAACAGCGGCACCCATGGCACCGGTCTTAGCAGCTCCGTTGTCAAACGAAGAAACACCAGGAACAGTGACACTGCTGGTGAGGGTCTGGGTGGAGTCCAGCTCAGAGCTAGACTTAGGGTTGGAAGCCACAGTCACCAAGGTGGAGTTAGGAGCACCGGTGGCTGGCTTGTTGTCGTTGTTTCCGTTGTTGTTTCCGTTGTTGTTACCGTTGTTGTTTCCGCTACCGTTGTTTCCGCTACCATTGTTAGCAACACTGGTGGCCTGGACTGGCTCATCGTGAGTCTTGTTTGGAGTAGAACCGTTACCGGACTCAACAGGCTTGGACTCAGCTGGCTTGTCAGAAGACTTCACTGGCTCGTGGTTCTCGGCTGGGTGTTCAGGAGAAGCAGTCTCAGCTGGGTGCTCAGGAGCAGACTCAACTGGGTGGGCAGGAGAACCAGTCTCAACTGGGTGAGCAGAGGAAACAGAGTCAACTGGGTGGTCAGGAGAGCCGGTCTCAACTGGGTGCTCAGATTCAACAGTGGTCTCAGGAACAATGCACTTACCGGTGACAGTCAAGGTTGTAGCAGAAGTGACAGTCACGGTAGATGGGTAGCACTCCTCGTCACACTTGGTAATAGTCAAGGTGGTCTCGGATGGGCAGTAGGTGGTGTAGTCGGTGTAGGTCTTCCACACGGTGACTTCAGAAGCCTCGCCGGCCTCGCACTTGGTGCAGACGGTAGAGATGGCGGTGGTTTCGTGGGTCACAGTGGAGACGTTCCATTGGGAAGAAGATTCCACAACAGAAGAAGCAACAGACTGAGCTGGGACGGAGGAAACAACAGATTGACCTGGAACAGAAGAAGCAACAGACTCAGCTGGAACAGAAGAGCTTTGACCAACTGGAACAGAAGACTCAGCAGCAGGAGTAGAAGACTCAGGACCGTGAGGACCTGGAGTGGAAGACTCAGCAACTGGGGTGGAAGCCTCTGGAGCTGGGGTAGAAGCACCTGGGACCGGAGTAGAAGCCTCAGGAACAGGAACAGACGACTCAGGAACAGGAACAGACGACTCTGGAACTGGCACAGAGGACTCTGGAGCATGAGGAACTGGGGTAGAAGACTCTGGAGCATGAGGAACTGGGGTAGAAGACTCAGGAACAGGAGTAGAAGCCTCTGGGACTGGGGTAGAAGCACCTGGGACTGGAGTAGAAGCCTCAGGAACAGGAACAGAAGACTCTGGGACTGGAACAGAAGACTCAGGACCGTGAGGAACAGGAGTAGAAGACTCAGGACCGTGAGGAGCTGGAGTAGAAGGTTGAGGAATCTCAGGGACAGACTCGGAAGGGTATTCGCAGTTCTCGTCGTCACCGCCGTTGTTGTCCTCGTTAGAGCCCTCGTTAGAGTTGTCATCACCAGAACCGGAACCGTGACCAGAGTGGTCGTCAGAACCAGAACCAGATCCGTGACCGGAGTGGTCGTCAGAGCCAGAACCGGAACCGTTGCCAGAGTGGTCACCAGAACCGGAACCGTGGCCAGAGTGGTCACCAGAACCGGAACCGTGGCCAGAACCGTGGCCAGAGTAAGAACCCTCTCCCTCGCCAGAACCCTCACCAGAACCGGAACCTTCTCCCTCACCAGAACCGGAACCTTCTCCCTCACCAGAACCGGAACCCTCTCCCTCACCAGAACCATGGCCAGAACCGTGACCAGACCAAGATCCAGATCCAGATCCAGATCCAGACCAAGAGCCAGAACCGTGGCCAGAACCGTGACCAGAGAAATCGAAACCGGCTTCACCATCACGCTTCACGTAAAGAGACACCTTGCGGCAGTCTTCACCTTCTTCACCAGCGGTGAATTGCGAGATACAACGCACCGACTTGTCAGACTTCTTAGGACAAGACAAAGCCTCACAGTTCTTGATAAAACCATCACTGTTGTGGTCAAAGTTGAAGCCCTCAACGTTCTTACCGAAACCAAAGAAACCGTCGAGCTTACCAAGGGTCAATTCACCAATGGCAGTGGCAGTAACAAAGAGGTCATCCTTAAGGTCGAAAAGAGCAGGAGCCTCTTGTTGCTCGCCCTCACCCTTGTAAGAAAGCACATAGTTACCATCCTCGTAGTCACCACAAAGAGGAACCATCTCTCCGCCCTCATCCTCGCAGAAGAAAGCATACTTGTTGCCAAAGGTAGCACTAGCAAGAGCCGCGTAAATAGAAAGAAGGGTTAAGCGAGTGAATATCATGATTTCTGATGAACTGCAAAAAAAAACGAGGACCCCTGGCCCCTTTTAAAGCACGCCACGCCCTGTAGACATGCACAAACATTGGACTAATCCGGCAAGGGGAAAACAATCCGGCTTGTGGAGGAGGCTTTGGTTCTCGAGACAGAACAATAGCCTGTGCTTTGCTGCAAAGCTTGGCCCTTTCTCATGCATATGCCCTGCAGCCCAAAACTTAGCCTCAACATGCTCGCTTATCGAGCTTTTTGGTGCACCTGCTCCGTACACTATTACACACCGAGACAACAATTGATTCAGGAGTCATGTCCAAGTTTTCCCAAGTCAAATCTCGAACTGACTACTTCAACAAGCTCAGAAAACCCTTCGGACCCCAAATTTTCTCTTGACACAAATTCATTCGTCATGCACATTCTCTTCGCCAGAACAATAAAAAAAAAACGTCAGTTGATGCAGTTGCCCCTCGCCTTAAAAAACAGCCCCTCGTGCATACGAGTCAATGCACCAGAGCAAGGTCCCGACACGGTTCCGAG
Organism: Metschnikowia continentalis; assembly: GCA_002370835.1. NCBI lineage: Eukaryota > Fungi > Ascomycota > Pichiomycetes > Serinales > Metschnikowiaceae > Metschnikowia > Metschnikowia continentalis. The sequence goes on along the minus strand of NLAO01001587.1, from coordinate 19,842 downwards.
CCCGCTGCGCATCCTTCAGCCTCATACCGTTAATACCAGTACTCAGTACTGCTCAGTCCTCCATACCACTACTCCTCCATTACATCTATACATCTCAGTACATATATACAGTACATCCAATATGTATACAGTATATCCAACATCTTTAAACAGAAAAATTAATTCATACTAGAAATCCGCAATCAATTGTTTTGTGTGAATTCAGTTGTTTGGGCGTGGATGGGGAGAAATGTGATTGGACAGAGAGTAAGGCGCGAAGCTAAGAAAATTTAGTGAGCAGCCCAGTGAATTTAGAGGCGGTGCGAAGCATGGCCGAGAGTGAATACGATGTCCCGCCTGCACACACTTGGGAGAGGATTAGCGTGCGCGCCAGAATGTGTGCGAGGGGGCTATGCGTTAGGATAAAGAAGCTCAAGAAAAAATGCCGAGGCCCGCATGAAATGCAACTTACCCCTGTTCTCCAATAGGCCAATAGGAGCCACACCATCACCTGACCCTCCCAAATAATACTTGACTGTACCGTTTGTACACTGGACTGTACCGTTTGTACACTGGACTGTATAGTATTGCTATACTGTCCTGTATTCTATTGCTGTGCTATACTGTACTCTCTTGCCGTACTATACTATACTGTGCCTTACCACTGTACCGTTTGAACAACTGTTCTGTACTGTACCGTACGACGGTTTACCGTGACACCTCAGGCTTAGGGGAACGTCTCTATTGTTTCAGATGACTCTGATAATCTAAGGCCCATTGTCTTTGACTGCTCTAAAATACTTTATTGGTACTACTCCGTACCTAAAATTAGCAACCAAGATTCTTATCTGACAGAGATTTCTTGGGAGGAACACACCAGGGTAGATCATATGACCAAGACTCTAGACACCAGACACCAGACTAATAAATACGACTTAGGGTATTACTTTAGTACTGGCTTTAGAACTGGATTATATGCAAACTGATTTAGGTTGCTGATTGGGTGTACTGACTTGTACTGTCTTGTTCTGACTTGTACTGACTTGTACTGACTTGTACTGACTTGTACTGACTTGTACTGATTTGTACTGACCTATACTGACCTGTACTGACTTATGTGACTTGTGTATACTGACTTGTGTATGAGTAATTGTAGTACCAGAAACCAAACCAAATCTATTAATATCTCGGCCTGTATCGGTTATGTAGGAGGTAGCGATGAATTTCTTTTTACGACATTCTCGGTTCAGCAAACAATAGCATAAGATTATGCATTTAGACGACGGACCAGGCCCACATGCGCGCCCGTAAATTCCCCGAACCGAACGTCTCTGCAAGCGTAGGGCGCCTTTTTTTGCCCGTGGGAAAAAGCGCGCTCAAGGGCCCACATAAGCGACCGGGCCTGGTCAACACCAATCCATTCTTGGACGTGCACCTGGACCCCTAACTGGGTTGCTGTCTCCTCTTTTGGTAAGCAATCACGCCACAGAAGAAAATGCCAAGACTGGTGCCTGTTTCCTTGCATCAGAAAAGCTTCTAGACCCCTTGCACCTTTTAGGGGGTGGCTTTGACCTTGGCTTTGACCTTGACCTCGGTGTGGTATACCCAAACATTGTCTTTGCGGCCGGTTACGAGCCTCGCCCACCCGTCGCTATTGACTAACGGTTTCACATCTGTCCCTGAGAACAAACGGTATGTCATCGCGTTCAACTCGTACATTCATCTACATTCTCACTTCGTATATACATTCACACATTTACTCGTACATTCACACATTTACTTAAACATTCACACATTTACTTAAACATTCACGCTTTTACCCGTACATTCACACATTTACTTACACATTCACACATTTACTCGTACCCAGATTAATACATCTTCACATACATACATACATATACATACATCCACATATACATTCTCAACACATTCTCGTTTACATAAAACGGGCTAGTCTAATGCGATGACTTAACAGTGAAAGACCCGTAATATGACCAGTATTTCATTGATAAGTGTTGATTAGTGTTGATTTGTGTTGATTAGTGTTGATCTGTATTGATTAGTGTTGATCTGTATTGATCTGTGTACGCCTGTAGATTAGTATAGTGTAGAGCACTGCCAGAAGAGTATGATGGTCAGATATATGTACTGCATCTGGCCTTACAACTCTGCATCATAAGGAGAATGTTACTAGTACTTCTTCGTAGTCTGTAGTCATAATACGATAAGTACGTCTCAGTACGTCTAAGTACATCAATGTATGGTGTGTGTGTAGTCGTGCGACAGTAAGAGAATGTAGTGACAGTGAAATGTTGGATAGTGGAATTGGGTAGTGGAATTGGGTAGTGGAACTGTGTGGTAGTAATTATTCATGGACTATTTTATCTTGGGAAATCGGGTACACCTTGGAAATTGGGACACCTTGGAAATTGGGACACCTTGGAAATTGGGACACCTTGGAAATTGAGACACCTTGGAATATGGGACACCTTGGAATTTGGGACACCTTGCGAAATTGGGTACCTCTACTCATGTCCCAATAGTCGCACTGGTAAGTACTACTACAGTGTTTTTCAAAACTATTCAAACCAGCGCAGTAAAACCATTCAAACCACACTACCAAAATTAAACAAACCAATAATTCAAAAAGTTTCGTACCCCTTCGCACAGTCTTTCAAATCAAATGGCATAATGTTTCACACCAACTTTCATTAGAATTCAATATTCTGAAATCTGAAATCTGAAATCTGAAATCTTAAATCTTAAATCTTAAATCTTAAATCTTAAATCTTAAATCTTAAATCTTAAATCTTAAATCTGAAATCTGAAATCTGAAATCTGAAATCTTAAATTTGAAATCTTAAATCTGAAATCTGAAATCTGAAATCTGAAATCTGAAATCTGAAATCTGAAATCTGGAAGATTACCTCTTATGGTACTACATTTGGGACAAAAGTCTTGCAGTACCAATCAAGGGTGAAAAACGGACGGAATTGAACTGGTTTCCTTGTTGTCTTGTATACAACAACTTGTTAGGAGTGTACACGAAACTTTTTGAATTATTGGTTGTTTAATTTTGCTAGTGTGGTTTAAATCGTTTTGGCGCGCAGGTTTGAACCATTCTGTCTTCTTGGTTCGAAACATTTTGTCACGCTGGTTTGAATAATTTTGTCGCGCTGGTTTGAATTATTTTGAAAATCACTGTATAGTCGCGTTTTTATTCATTCGTGACGGTTCCAAGGAACAGAGCCCAAAATTTTGGTATAGACTTTGGGGTCGCGGAAAAGACTTGAAATGGGATTTACCTATAGAAAAGGTCGAGGAAGGGGTTTTTTCGGGTTTTCGGTTTTTTTTTGGTTTTTTCGGTTTTTTTTTAGGCCCAAACCGGTGTATTTTTTGGTGTTTCCCAGCCTCATCGCACTCAACCTCACCGCGCCCTGCCTCTCCGGTAGTGCATAGCCCCTACCCACTACTACCCACTAAGAACTGCCCACTACCCACTAAGTGCTACCCACTAAGTACTGCTGAATTATCACTATACTTTAAATCAAAACTGCATATTAACTACCAATGGTCTAAAATTGGTCCTGTCTACTGTCTACTACTGTCTACTACTGTTTATGGGATAATACTATGAGGTCTTTGAGTGTAATCACTGGTTAATTCTATCTTTTACATACTCTGCTTCAGGTTCAGTTTCCATAAGCCCTCCCAAAAGCCTCAGCCATAGTGGGCTCTTTCCTGCTATAATGATGTGCTAGGATAATAAATGTGTTCCTGCATATTGCCCCAATTCTGGGTACTACTAATAATAGCACACTATATTTAGTCTACATTATCAGTGAATATTCTACATTGACTAACGGTCTCAATGGAGCTAAAATTAAACTTTGAGCTTAGATAAATCTAGACCAATTCGAAAAACAATGGGTATTTGAAAAACAATGGGTATTGTCTTCGCCTCCCCCCCCCCCCCCCCCCCCCTGATTATATGCAGGTTCACATGTGAAAAGAAAAAAAAAAGTCCAAGATTTCTTCACGAGAGATTTCCCAATAGAGAAAGTTACATTTCATTCTGAATCTGTATTCAATTCATTTTCGTGTCTCTAAACTAAAATGTAACTGTTACATATTTTTACTGGTGATCATCATGGCTGCGAGCTGCTCATAGTCGTACTTTTGCTCTCCATCCAAGCCTCTCTTGAAGGGAATGGGTCCAAGAGTTCCAAGCAATTTGGAGATGGCAGCCACGATGGCCTTAACGGGTGCAGGAATTGTTTCGCCTCCATTGTAGCCTTCTCCGAGTTTACCCTGTAAGAGCCCATCTATGGCAGACTTAAAGAGCTTGTAGAAGGCCAAGTCTGCACCTGGGTAGTCCAAATTGGTCTCACGGTCGGTTCTCTGGCACCCTTGCACAGGAGACTTTCCATTGAACCGGTCCTCAAGCCATCTAAGTGCAGCACCTGCTCCTTCCACAGCCTCCAAGATGTGACCGGTGGTTTTGGAAGCTGCAAACTCCATGGATTGGATTCCCCATTCACAGTAGTTCTTGTAGCCTCTTTCGGCACCCACAATAGGAATAATCTCATCCACCTCTCCATGGTACACGAAAAGCGGGATTTCAGGCACTCCATCTCCCTGTTCATAAGCCAAAGTATTCTCCCTAAGAAGGGGAATAATGGCTTCGTCCGAGAAAAAGTTCCAGCCTCCTTCAAACCACGGAAGCCAGCCTCCAAAGAATTTGGTGAGAGGGTACTTGAGAATGGACCCAGCCAAGCACTCCAGGTTTGCAGCCGAGAAGCGGAGCTGGCCGATCTTCAGCCCGATTTTGTTGTATGCATGTTGCTTGACCCAGGGGTACTGGTTGAGGATACCATTGATACCATTGGCGATCAATCCGGCAAAAATTGTACCGTCGCACGCTTCCACAGTAGCAGTCAAGTTGGTACACCAGCCACCCACAGCAGCACCAATCAAATTGTCCTTAAGTTCGGGTGCGTAGTCGGGTTGGAGCTGGGCAGCCCATCCGGTAGCAATAGTACCTCCTGAGTATCCCCACATGGCCACCTGAGCATCAGACTTAATACCTGTAATCTCCTCAGAAGCCAAAATGGCCTTGATGGAGTCCAACGTAGCTCTCCCGCCTTGTTTTCCAACGGTAAAAGCCGCCTGAGGTCCTTCGTAATCTGGAGCAACAACATACCAACCTTTGCTGAGTGCTGGGTTCATGAGATAAGCTTCCACCTGGGTAGTTATGGAGTCAGCTGAGGCACCAAAGAGAATGGAGTAGGAGGGGGCACAATCGGGGTTGGACGAGTCTTCAGCAAACTGGTAAGAAAGCACTTTTCTTGGGTCAGCATCGTAAGGTTCAATCACCGTGGTTACAATGGCTGTGGCATTACCTGTACCATCAGTAGAGCGCACCAAGAACTGCCATGTGTTTTTGGTGTTAATGGGGTAAAACAAGGCTCTAATTTTCAGGGGGGCGGGTCTCCAGGAAATCACGTCTCCTAATTCATATCCACTAATATTGGCAGGCACCTTATAAAAAGGGTCTCTGCTGGGAGGTTCAGTCTTGAAAAGAGTAGCTGAGGTGAGCTGCACAAGACAAGCCAAAAGGAAGGAATACCATAAATTCATGGGGGTGTTTGGCTTTTAGAGAAAGGAATAGCTTTTAGAAAAGTAATAATTTTTTTTTGAAAAGAAGAGCCCAGATACGTTCCTATTTATATCCGAATTTTTCATCCCGGCCTTATCTCCTACGTTTGGCCTGTGATGGTGTTTGCAACGTTCATGCATGGTGTCTAAGATCCCGCAGCCACATCCTCGGCGCGGTGTGCAGGTCAAGTCGCCCCAGACCCTATCCAAGACATCACAACAATAAAAAAAAAAGGGAAAGAAAGATTTTCAAGGATAGCATGTAGGAGTTAGTTTGTGTGAACACGATCACGTGATTGGATTTTTTCTAAATTGTGTACTACTAAAAAAGTTCTGAATAAAAATTACCACAGACTGAAGTGCGCCTTGGGGTGGTGGCTTTGGACGTGATAGTAGGGTGCGGAGTAGTTCTATGCTGGAGTCAAGCGGCCGCGCTGTCAAGGTGCGCTAGGAAAAGCTGCGTTGAAAACAAGATAAGACGCTTGACCTAGTGCATGAGCCCCGTTCAATGAATGCAAAGCCGTAGGCTTATTCTCCGTAAACCCTTCGTAAATCCGGTCAACCAATCTATCACTATGCAGTTCGTTGGGTGTTATATGTAGTACTTTAGTATGTTCTCTTTTACACCCTTGTGTTGTATGTAGTATTTTAGTATGTTCACTTTTATACGTTTTGTACGTTCTACTTTTGTACGTTCTACTTTTGTACGTTCTACTTTTGTACGTTCTACTTTTGTACGTTCTACTTTTGTACGTTCTACTTTTGTTCGTTCTACTTTTATACCTTTTGTTGTGTGTTGTGTGTTGTGTTGATTGTAGGTCTAAAGTTTGTCTGATCGCACCACTTAGTCTTGTCCCTAACCTCATATATTCTCCTACCAAGCCAAATTTTTCTTTCCATAATTAAAGGTGAATAATCTCACAAGTGATCTCCACAATGACTGAATAACTTCCTCGGCTCTCCACATTCTCTATGTACGCGTGTAGGTGACCAAGACCGTTTTTTGCATCTTTAACGCGTCGTGTTTATATGTGCGAGCGTGCATCGAGATCGCGTTCGGGTGAACCTTCCTCTACTGCCTCAAGCCTCTAACTCCTGCGAACCTTTACTCCTGCGAACCTACTCATGCTCACCACCTCACTTAATTACACCCACGTTTCACTCCTCACACCGACATTTCACCAGCTGGTAAAAAAAAAAATTTTAATAACCAATCAGATTCACGTATTCAATTCGTAACCACTTCCTACGGTTTTATGCTCCATTCATGTATATGACTTTGGCTTTGGCTTTGAAGGTGAGGGTAAGGGTGCAGTGACCGTTGCAGCAAGAGTACGCACACCGGCAGAAGTGCGTAGATGTTTACTCTCGAATCTCGAGCACCGTGTTTTGAATCTTCACTCTGCACGCTAGCTTATTTATGGTTTCTTGATTATGCATGAAAGACCAAGGAATTATCTTGGCCATGGATCCACACTTTTGTATGTACTAATTCGGGTTCCTTCCGAATGTATGTCTTAGGACTTATGTTTCAGGACTTACGGACTTATATCTCTAAGCACTGAGGTATACTGCTCCAGTAATGCACACAACACCTCCAGAAACTCCTCCAAAAACCAGTCCAAACTAGTCCAAATCAGTCTAAACCAGTCCAAACCAGTCTAAACCAGTCTAAAAGGAGTCCAAATATTCGGCCTACTATATCTGCCTACAATTATAGCCATTATACTCTAGTACCCAGTTTTTAGTCTAGGATGTCATGCTAGTAGCACACTGCTAGGTATTTGGTTCGATAAAAAGTAAGAAATCAAACACGCCCACTATGGACTCTTCCAAATCAAACTACATATATCAAACTACATACATCAAACTACATACATCATTGGTTTATATCCATTGTTTATCTCCGGGACTTAATACTTGTGGTTTTCCTCTGGTCCTTGGGTCAAGGTGATTGACGTCTATAGATGTGCAGAAATGCGATTCGTGGTTTGTTGTTTCTATGCGTCGACACGCACAGTGTGTTGAACATATAAGATTTGTTGTCCCGTATATGTAGGTAACCTGCAGTACAACGGAATGGGTCAAGTCTAATAAAGTTCCGAGGAACGCATGAGTGCAGACTAGTATTGTAACTGGGTTTTTGGCGTTATGAGGAGTCAGGTTTGACTTCAGACAAGGTTTTACCAATTCCACACCCAAAAGCAAGGAGTCCAGGGTATCCCAGGTATATATAGAGGGCATCCTGCTCAACCAAGAACGTCATCACGTGACCACAACACTGATTGGCCTAGTACAGGTTAATAGCACAAGAACCTAAGAATTAACAATGATTACTACAGTTTCAAAGCTTTTGGAGTCATTGGAGAGCAATGAAATAACCGTTCCGTATTATGGAAGTAGGAATTTCAAAGTCCAACAAGAACTAGTGCGACAGGTCCAGACTTGGGTTTTACTCATAGCATGAATAGTGGTGATATAATGTATGGACTGACAGCAGACATGTCCAAAAATTGTGAACACATGATTGGTCAATCCTATGTGTCTATGTCTATAACTATTCTATAACTATGTCTATAACTTCGGTCCAATATGGGCAGAGCACTATTCATTATTCATACAGGTCTTGAAGCTCGCGTGCGCATTATGTTCCAGCAAGATCTAACAATAACTGTCTATAGCTATGACTATGACTATGACCATGACTATGACTATGAATATGACTGCCTATGATTATGACTATAACTATAACTATGACTATAACTATGACTATGTCTTTGATGCCCTTGCAAGCTTATAATATCATGTGCACCTTCAAAATATCCACGGCATCCTGCGCCTGTTCCCATTTCCACCAGTACTGGTGATAATCATCCATTAACCAAATATGGTCCAAGCCACGGTAAAATAAGCTGAAATAATCTTTCAAAGCCTCCAAATTGTGGAGATTTTCTGGCTTCTGCCCAAAAGTAAGACCCTGGAGGAGGCCTTTCTTCTATGTAGGTCGATAAGAGTTCTAATTAGTAGTACAGCATAGAGTAGTCAGTAGTGAGTAGTCAGTAGTGAGTAGTCAGTAGTGAGTAGTCAGTATTGAGTACTAAGTAGTGAGTACTAAGTAGTGAGTACTAAGTATTAAGTACTAAGTAGTGAGTACTAAGTAATGAATACTAAGTATTGAGTACTAAGTAATGAATACTAAGTATTGAGTACTGCTGTACCCCTCTACAATAGTTTATCTTAATCAGATCCAATCTTCTACGTCACAAATCATACTGCTTGACTATACTAGAGTTTACTCTTCTCCATGTACCTAGACCTACTAGGTGTATATTATGCTAGACTGTCTAAAATATAGTACTAGACTACACTCGCTTGAGTAGACTTCTAGAATACAACTAGACTTCATACACAAACCTAGACTCACCCAGTACTCCTCTAGATATATACCCTTCCACCTACACCTACACCTAACAGGTAAAGCTATAGTGCTAGAAACTCACTCACGGTCAACAGCTAGATATGGACATACTAGACTAGTTATTCATAGACTATACTGATGTACCGTTGTAGTTACCTACCACTCGATACTGCTACTATACTGTATCATCTCTATTGTTGGACTATGGTTCGTCATGTACTATAAATCTATACTCTCATTCACTACTACTATAAATCTATACTACTCTCATTCACTACTGTAGTAAGTAGTAAGTAGTAAGTAGTGAGTGGTATATTATAGACTGGAGAGTGGAGGACTGGGAGTATTTGGAATACTATGACTTAAGGTTTAAAGTAGTATAGAATTGTTACCTTCAATCGCTTCAAGGACCCAAGTGGATTGGTTCATATTAAAAACGTATCCTTCTTTTAGAAAAAAGATGGTGTTGTTGTGTATCTATATGCAGGATTAAGATAATTTAGTGTTAGAATGTTGGTTACGTCCTGTACTTGGAATAAATTTATTCATTAATGAGCTTGAAATGGAGATCCTCTCTTAAGTTATTTAATCAACTACCGGAAATGATGAGGAAAAACGGTTAATTGCCCTGGCACGAATGGTGGATGTAAAGGCCGCGTAACGGACATTTGTAGGTTCGAAAAGACCCTATGGGTAGTGTGCTGCACATGGTAAATCTAAGTATTAGTCTTTTATGAATTAATATGTTGGATAGAAGAATAGATGTACGGGTTTATACTCCAAAAAAAAAAAAAAGAGTTGACCTCAAGAATAAGTTGGGTCAATGGGTTTAGTCATGATCACAGGTTTCTATGGATGTATTCACAGTAATAAGATGAAAAAGCATTTTGGGTGCGAATTTCAAATACCGCTTAAAAATCGAAATTTGGCTTTTCGGGCGTAAAAAAAAAAGATTACAAGAAATATTAGTTATTTATAGACATATGAAAACTTTGAATTGAAAAAACTTTTTTTTTTTGGTGCTAATTTCGCCAAAAAGAGTATTTCGCTTTCGCATCCCTCAAACATCAGTACCTCCGCAGTCACCATCAGACGATCCGTCAGACAATGATTGAGGACAAAATATGAGTATGATTAATTTTTAGTGAATTATGACTTTATTATTGATGAATATGACGAATCAAGCATTTTGAAATGGTAGTAGAGTGTAGTGAATGAACTTCAATTGGTATAGTCATGGTAGGGCTATAGGGCTAGACAAGTATGGGTGGCGCACGACCTATCTTATAGTAAAGCCTCGGTTGTTAGAGAAGATGATGAATCAGCTACTATATGGAATGACCCAAATTTTCTAGGGTCCATTATATTACCAGATCTTTTTTGTAACTAAAAAAAAGAGGAAAAAAAAAACACAGCAATGAGTAATGGAAATACCAAAGCTATTGTTAGAGTCTTGTTGTTAGATTCCGTATGGGTCGTGCATACAGGGATTGAGCTCACTTGCCCAGTTAATCTCCGAGTCGCTTCGCCGTTACTACATCCCTTTTAGTTCAAAGTTACTGCGGATTATTCTACTACAGAATTTTAAGTATGGCCGATTCCTCTTTCTGAGGAATCATCAACGAATATAGTTTCGATGAGGCATAAATTTATTAAAGAAACTACTAATTGTTGGTTGTTAGATTCTGGGCTGTTAGATTCTAGGCTGTTAGATTCTGGACTAGATTCTTGGCTGTTAGATTCTTACTAGCACGTTGAAACCTAATTGTTACTATATTCGTTGATGATTCCTCAAAGGAAATCCGAGCTACTTTTTTAGTGTCGAGAGAAAACGTAGCTTCCAATCTCTTTACCAGAACATTAGCGGTGGTGTTCTTGGTAGTTGCACCAACCATGACTACCAGATGGTATTCAATCCCGAATTTAAAGGAGCAGTATCAATAGGATGACTAGTACAATGGGAACTACACCATCTGATGTAGAAAGAGTGTCTTTACCTTACTTGAAGGAACCCTTGACTAAGAAACAAATCCTGCTTCCTGAATACTGTCAGATCCACAATAGGTAGAAAACTACCTATAGATACAATATGAAGCCTACGATGTCCGATTCTAGTAGTGTCTACTACAATTTCCGTGACACGGCATTTGATCGTTGTGACAACTCGTGAATTCGAGGCCCTTTTCGAACATTCCAGAAACAATACTTCCATTGTTCTGGTGGAGAGTTTTTCGGTGCCACGTTTCTCTCAAAGTTATATATACCGCTTCGGTTCCTCTCTTTGAGGAACCAGCAACGAGTACAAGATTAGGTTAAGACACGTTATAAAGAACATAACAAATACGATGATATAGTACTGAACTGAAGGCTTTACATCAACAGGTTATGAGCCCTGTGAAGTTGGTCTATTTGATAATGAAGATTCCTTCTCCGGATCTTCGGCTACTGGTGAAATATCTTTGAATGGTCTTTGTTAAGATCAGACGGTATAAGCTTTATAATACTTTATGAGTAGTGTCCTGCATATAGTGGATCCAACGACCATAGAGTAGTCGAGTGGAGTAGTACAATTATGAGTAGAGTAGTAGAGTAGAGTAGGGTGTAATAGAGTAGAGTATAGTATAGAGTATAGAAGTGGTCTAGAGCAGTATGAAAGATTATTCTTAGTAGAGTGGAGTAGAGTAGTAGTATTAGTATTGGATTAGAGACTAGAGTAGTAGAGTAGAGTGTTATTACTAAGGGTGTTTCACTGACAGCAAAGTGAATAATATTCTGCAGGGGTTTTTCAGTGAGAACCCATCTTTAATAAGAAGTGATGTGATCAGGAGTAAAAGAATCAACTTTATCAAAGAACCTGTAGACAAGAACCCTTGTGATTGGTCCAGGTGAGACCTTACAGTTACGTTATATTCGTAGTAGAGCAGTAGAGTATTAGAGAGCAGTAGAATATTAGAGAGCAGTAGAATATAGCCCAAAGAGTATTAGTAGTAGATTGGTAGGGTAGTGGAGTAGATAAGTAGTTTAGTGGGGTAGTAGTAGTATAGTGTAATAGTATAGTGTAGTAGTATAGTGTAGTAGTAGTAGTAGTAGTAGTAGTAGTAGTAGTAGTAGTAGTAGTAGTAGTAGTAGT
>NLAO01001584.1:0-34797 GCA_002370835.1 Metschnikowia continentalis | reverse complement strand
TCGCACCTCGTCTAAGACTTTGGTCTTGTAAGGTACAACTTACATATCCCTGTATATCAATACATATACTAAAACGATAAGTTGAAACTTCCTGATTATGCCAGAGACTATATGGTTCCTTATTTCCAAATTACCAAGACGATTCTAAGAGCTGAAGAGTTTTCAGGATCATCGGAGCTTCAATGGGAAGATTATGCAGAACAACGGGGTGCCTATATCTTACAACTGAGAANTTTCAGGATCATCGGAGCTTCAATGGGAAGATTATGCAGAACAACGGGGTGCCTATATCTTACAACTGAGAAGGGACCTCATTCAGAGTGTTCAAGAACCTTATAAGGACACTCCTCTGCGTTATAAAGATCGAATGTTTACTGACGCTCTTTTCAAGAGTCGGAGCAAGCAAACAAAGGTCTATTATCATCATTTGGTGACCAGTGCTACCATCAAAGACCTTGCTGGTATTAGAGATTGGCCGAGATATTGGATGAAATTCAAAAAAAACCACTTGGACTCATCATCCTTATGACTATGTTCAACTATTTCATCTTTGGAATGATCTTCAACACATCTTTCCGACATCCAGCTGTCCTCTTTATGGTATTCCTTATTCTACCGCAATTTTGGACAAGGTTAGACACATTTTCTTTGAATATGTAATTGCTGCAGTGATTTGGGAAGAGTGCAAGATGTCTGGCACACCCTCGATTCAATACGCTGTTGGAAACCCTGATACGGATTTCAAAAAGCTTGATCTCTATTATTATTACATCAAGACTCTTATCACTTATCGAAAACCAACAAAACGCCGGACTGATATTGAAGCTCCTGACTCATTGACATTGAAGCTCCTGATACATTGACTCCATTGACGCCTGATTTAACGCACAAGAACATTTCTTATTTCAAGCCGTTTTATCGACGACACTTTTAAACCCACATTGAAAAGCGTTCATACACGGAGGTCTAAAAACTCACTGCGCAAACTTTTAATTCTCTGAACACTTCGGTGTTCTCTCTCGGAGTTTTTCCACTTCATTTTGAAGTTTTCTCCGACCCGCATTTATAGTCTTGTAGCCTATGAATAAACGTATATATATATAATCTTTTTGAAAAAAAATAAAAATAAAAAAAATAAAATGTCTTTGCCATTTGGCTTAGATCAAGTGAACACCCAGAATCACCCAGAAAAAACACACGTAACTCCTCTGTTAGAATTATTATGCGACTTGAGGCTTAAGCCAGGATCTACAATGATTATAAGCTTCTAACTAACTTCTGAATAAACCAGATCTTTCCAGGAACAATGACCTAACGATGGGGGCGTATTCTGAATGGCTACTATTAGTAGGAACTCACCCGAACAGCGTTATGAATGTTCTTAGTTAATTGATGATATCTATATTAGACTATAACTATCTAGGATTACGTAATGGAGTCTTTCAAGTAATGGAGTCCTTCCTTCTTAAAGCTGAGCTCTTGCTCTCATTATATATCTGGAGGGATGATAAGTCTACACTCTTGCATTCGCAGATCCTGTTTAATTCTGCGTAGATCTTCATGCTGCGTAGATCTTCATGCTGCGTAGATCTTCACGTTCTAGACTCCATTAGAATCCTGCACTCAGTCAAGTCAATTCCATGTCTAACATCCTCAAATATTTACCTATCTTGATGAGACTATGAAATTTATGAAAAATTCTCAATATACTACACTGGACTTTTCTCCTTGGATATTGAAAGGGACATCTGATGTACCTACCATCAAGGTACGAAAGCAGTTAAGTGATCTATAGACCTCTTACCTCAACATAGTACTCTGAACTGATTCTCCAAATAATGCTGAACCCTCAAATCTAAATTTAACTCTGCCACCTCTATTATTAGCACATCCTCTATTATTAGCACTTCCTTTATTATAGACCTCATATTTAATTCTGACCCTCACATCTACTATGACCCACATCTACTATGACCCATATGAACTATGACCCTCAAATCTAAGTCTGACCCATATATCTACTAAGACCTATATACAGTGTTTTTCCAAACTATTCAAAGCAGCGCATCAAAATGTTTCGAACCAAGTAGACAATGTTTCAAAGCAGTGCGACAAAAAGTTTCGTACCCCTTCGCAGTCTTTCAAACCAATCTTACAAAACTAATACACTTAACTTATTACACTACAATAGTTCAAATAGACTTAAAGAGTAACTAGTACAAAACATTTGTGGATACGGGGACCCGTGTAATTTCTCATATACTTCTTTGCTTAGTAATATGAATGATTACATAACCAGTTCCGTCCGTTTTCAACCTTGATTGGTTCTTGACCCTTGATTGGTACTGCAAGACTTTTGTCCTAAATGTAGTATATAAGAGGCAATCGTCCAAATTTAAGATTTCAGATTTCAGATTTCAGAATATTGAATTCTAATAAAAGTTGGTGTGGAACATTACGCCATTTGGTTTGAAAGACTGTGCGAAGGTGTACGAAATTTTTTGAATTATTGGTTTGTTTAATTTTGAATTATTGGTTTGTTTAATTTTGCTAGTATAGTTTGAATCGTTTTATCGCGCTGGTTGAATACTTTAGAAAAACACTGTAAAGAGTGCGTTTTCAGTCATCTGAGTGAGTATACAGTGTTTTTCAAAACTATTCAAAGCAGCGCGAGAAAATGTTTCGAACCAAGAAGACGAATGGTTCGAACCAGTGCGGCAAAACGATTCAAACCAATAATTCAAAAAAAATTGTTTCGTACAGTGTTTTTCAAAAGTATTCAAACCAGCGCGACAAAACGGCTCAAACCACACTAACAAAATTAATCAAACCAATAATTCAAAAAGGTTCGTACTCCTTCGCACCCCTTCGAACAGTCTTTTAAATCAAATGACGTAATGTTTCACACCAACTTTTATTAGAATTCAATATTCTGAAATCTTAAATCTGGAGGATTGCCTCATATGTAATGTACTACATTTGGAAGTCTTGCAGTACCAAGCAAGGGTCAAGTACCAATCAAGGGTGAAAAACGGATGGAACTGAACTGGTTTCCTTGTTATCCTATATACAACAATTTGTTTGGGGTGTACGTAACTTTTTGAATTATTGATTTGAATCGTTTTGTCACCAATAGTCTATAGTAATAAGTATCGCAGTTTCTCAGTAACTATAGTAATTCGGTGTTTCAGGTCAAGTACCGTCAATCTGTAGCCCTATAGGAATTGTGATCCGAATTATAGCCAGTAGTATGAGTAAGCAGAACCAACGTAGTCTTTAGTATCTATCCCAATCAGTCTTTCTCGAAGTATCCAAATTAACCACAGTATCAATCTAGAGTTCTATAGCCTGTAGTTCTATAGCCTGTAGTTCTATAGCCTGTAGTTCTATAGCCTGTAGTTCTATAGCCAGTAGTACTTTAGTCCTGTAGTCTATAGTAGTTGGTAATAGTTGTAGTGTAGCAATAACCAGTACTATAGTCCTAGTGTAAGATCCGGAACAACCAGTAGTCGATAGTGACCAGTATATACACAGTAGTATATGTGACTATAGTAATCAGTGGTAACATCATTCTGTCTTCCTGGCTCGAAAACATTTGTTGCGCTGGTTTAAATACTTTTGAAAAACACTGTACACCCCTAATAAGTTGTTATATATAGGATATCAAGAAAACCAGCTCATTTCTGTCCATTTTTCACCTTTGATTAGTACTGCAAGACTCCAGTCCCAAATGTATTACCATATGATGAAATAGTCCAGATTTAAGTTTTCAGAATATTGAATTCTAATGACAGTTGGTGTGGACCATTAAGCCATTTGGTTTGAAAGACTGTGCGAAGGTGTACGAAATTTTTTGAATTATTGGTTTGTTTAATTTTGCTAGTGTGGTTTGAACCATTTTGTCTACTTGGTCCGAAACATTTTGTTGCGCTGGTTTGAATACTTAAGAAAAACACTGTACTACTATAACCCTCATATCTACTATAACCCTCACACCTAAGTCTGACCGTCACATCTACTACGACCCATATGTACTATAGCCCATATATGTACTATGACCCACACATCTAAGTCTGACCCATAGATGTACTAAGACCCATATATTTATTATAACCCATATATCTACTGTAACCCGCACATCTAAGTCCGACCCTCATATCTACTATATTACACATATTTAATTCTGACCCTCACACCTCAGTCTGACCCTCACATCTACTACGACCTCACATCTACTACGACCTCACATCTACTACGACCTCACATCTACTACGACCTCACATCTACTACGACCTCACATCTACTATGACCCATATCTACTAAGACCCATATATTAACTATAACCCTTATATATACTATGAACCATATATTTACTAAGACCTATATGTACTATGACCCATATGCACTATAACCCATATATCTACTACGACCCACACATCTAAATCTGACCCTCATATCTACTACGACCTCACACCTGAGACTGACCTTCATCTATACTATAACCCTCATATCTACTATGACTCACATATCTACTATGACCCTCACACCTAAGGCTGTAGCTCATATGTACTAAAACCCATATATCTACTATGATCCTCATATCTACTATGACCCATATGCACTATAACCCTCACATTTACTACGACCTCACATCTAAGACTGTCCCTTATATCTACTATAACCCATAAATCTACTATAACCTTCATCTCTAGTACAACCTCACACCTAAAACTGACCCTCGCATCTACTATAACCCATAGATGTACTAAGACCCATAGATGTACTAAGACCCATGTATCTACTATTACCCATAAATGTACTATAACCCTTATATCTACTATTACCCATAAATGTACTATAACCCTTATATCTACTATTACCCATAAATGTACTATAACCCTTATATCTACTATAACCCACATACAGTGATTTTCAAAAGTATTCAAACCAGTGCGGCAAAATGTTTCGAACCAAGAAAACAAAATGGTTCAAACCACACTAGCAAAATTAAACAAATCAATACAATATGAATGACTACATAACCCCTACTAACAAGTTATTGTATACAGGATAACAAGGAAACACGTTTAGTTCAGTTCCGTTTTTTACCCTTGATTGGTACTTGACCATTGATTGGTACTGCAAGACTTCTGTCCCAAATGTAGTACCATATGAAGCAAACCTCCAGATTTAAGATTACAGAATATTGAATTCTAATAAAAGTTGGTGTGAAACATTAAGTCATTTGGTTTGAAAGACTGTTCGAAGGGGTGCGAAGGGGTTTGAACCTTTTTGAATTATTGGTTTGATTAATTTTGTTAGTGTGGTTTGAACCGTTTTGTCGCGCTGGTTTGAATACTTTCGAAAAACACTGTACTACTCTTACTACTGTTACTACTACTACTATTACTATTACTACTACTACTACTGTTACTTCTACTACCACTGACTACTACTACTACTACTACTACTACTATTACTATTACTATTACTACTGTTACTACTGTTACTACTGTTACTACTACTGTTACTACTACTACTACTACTACTACTCTTACTATTACTACTGTTACTACTACTACTACTACTACTCTTACTATTACTACTGTTACTACTGTTACTACTACTACTACTACTACTACTACTACTACTACTACTACACTATCACTGGAATACTACTGTATTACTGACTACTATGATCCCTATCACCTCTGTATATCCAGTAGTAGTACGCTTAGTAGTAGTGGTAGTAGTCAGTAGTCAGTAGTCAGTAATAGAGTAGTATTAGTAGTAGAGTAGTAGAGTAGTATTAGTAGTAGAGTAGTAAAGTAGTATTAGTAGTAGAGTAGTAGAGTACTAATAGTATTCATGATTAGTAGTGGTAGTAGTAGTAGTAGTAGAGTAGAAGTAGTAGTAGTAGTAGTGGTGGTGGTGG
Organism: Metschnikowia continentalis; assembly: GCA_002370835.1. Taxonomy (NCBI): domain Eukaryota; kingdom Fungi; phylum Ascomycota; class Pichiomycetes; order Serinales; family Metschnikowiaceae; genus Metschnikowia; species Metschnikowia continentalis. The sequence continues at coordinate 28,862 of NLAO01001584.1, read as the reverse complement.
TAGTAGTAGTAGTTAAACAGATTATTGTAACTGGTTCTAGTCTTCTATTGATTCAGACTAGAATTACTCATCGATTAAGTCCCGTCCCGAACTCGTTGGTCCTGACTGTTCTACACTACCTAAAGTTTCACTGATGTTGCATGTTTCAAGATACCTACATTGATAGGTATTTTGTTTCAAAGAGAGAGAGGATGATATATGAGACGTTGAACAAGTTGGATGAAGATAGTACAAAAGTACCAGAGATAGTACCGGAGATAGCACCTTAAAAAGTACCATAGATAGTACCAGAAAAAGTACCAGAAATGGTTTCAGAGATAGTACCTGATAAAGTACCTGAAATGGTACCAGAGATAAAACCTGATGAAGCACCTGGAAAAGCACCTGGAAAAGCACCTGGAAAAGCACCTGGAAAAGCACCTGGAAAAGCACCTGAAAAAGCACCTGAAAAAATACCTGAAGAAACACGGCCTAAAATGCAAACTGATGGAGGTTCTATGCTAAGCGAGGCCAGTCCATCTCTCTCTCCTCGGTCACCCTAGCAGCTGTCAGCTGTGGGATATGGGGATATGATGAAAGTGCAACGAGCACTACCGAAATCCTTTCACAGAGCATCTTTACTACCGTTAGTGACGACGAAATTATTGTGGAGTCATGAAAGAAATTTCAACCAATAGAGTTGCTCCCACTTAACAAAAAACAAAAGAAATTCACCAGTAGTTTCGAGTTCATTGTTGATAATTCTGGAATAGCAACATTCTATAAGACAATTTCTAAGATTCTTTGGCTCGAGATCTATCAGATTCTTTCTGCTTGGGATTTTCTCTTGCTCATGTCGAATCTCGAATCTTGAATCTCGAATCTCTTAATCCTCTTTTTCTAAGCCAATGCCCTAATTCATATCTTCTTGAACTTTCATTTGAAGCCATAAAGGACATTTTAGAATCAAGGGTCTTCCTGGAGTCTCATCTTGAAGTCCCTTATTTCAATGTGATGATCTTGACTGTTGACTCTTACTCTCCTTGAAGTCTCTCCTTGAAGTCGTAAGAAATGATAGGTTGGAGCCACTGATTGAGATAATGAAGTCTCATAAGTTATGCTTGGATTCTTGATTCTCTTGACTCTTCTCCTTTTCTCCTTTTCTCCTTTTCTCCTTTTCTTCTTGAAGTCACTCGTAATGGATAGAATGCTTCCCTCCTTGAATTTGTCATAAAAAATCACTCCAATATATGACGATCGACCAAAACAATCACCCAAAAAACTCTTTCAAGCCACTAAAATCCCAGGCCTTTTTCTCCCTCTAAGGACCTTTTCACATGCAAATCTGAACCCAGCTCATTTTTCTTTCTTATTCCAATCTCATACCTAAATCTCATACCTTTTCTCTTAAAACCTGGTAGAATATTCTGGATTTCATACCTTCTCTTTCTTATTAAGAATATCCTTTCTCACCCCTTCTTTTCCTTATTAAGAATATCCTTTCTCACCCCTTCTCTTTCTTATTAAAGAATATTCTGGATCTTGGTCAAAATCCGCCTTCCATGGGGCGTATTCTTGATACTGCCTAAGTATGGCTGCAAGGCCGAGGCCAACTTGGCCAAATCCTCCTTATTTGCCACATCCAAGCTGGTTTGCAAGACGTAGTTGCCAAAGGGATCGTTCAAGAGCACGGAAAATTGCTTGCTGTTCTTTAACAACTCGCCAATCACGGAGTTGGTCAACTTGGGTATTCTCAACGACTTTTCAATCACATTGGACCCAAACTTGTGGAGAGACAATTGGATGATATTGGCAAGGATATGGTCCAAGATAAGCCCGATAGCAGCCTCGTTTCCTCGAGTTAAAACGTACTGCACCACGTAATTACCAAATGGATCCAGCGATAACACCGTAGCAATCTCTGCTACCTTCATAGAAAGCTGTTTTCGTTGGTTTGCGTCTCCATGGTCCAAGCACCGCTGCAAAACACAACATCCGTGCCTATGCATGGCGATATCAGCACAATGGGCCGAAGCAGCATCGAAAATAAACTGGTTATCCACGGGTTTCAACTTCTGCAAGCACTTCTGTACCACGTGATTGCCGTTCAAGTCCCGGGACAAGGCCACAATGTGGGGGGACAAGCTTTGGATCACCAACTCGGCTTCTTCCCGGACCGAGATGCAGTCCACGAGTTTCTGAAGGGCCCGAGTGCCGTGAGGGTCCAAAGCAATGTGGAATAAGTCTGGAGCAGCGTTTTTGACCAAAATAAGTCGTTGGTCATCACTAACATTCTCAAATAACTTCTGGATTAGGTAATTCCCGAACGGGTCTGCCATGAGCTCCACGATTTTGAGGTATATCTCATTGAAAATCATGGTGGCCACTACTCCATTCAGTTCAGCCTCATCTTCATCCTCAGTGCCCTTTTCCTTGTCTCTGTCCAAATCCAATTGCCGTTGTAAGAACCTGCATCCATGCTGGTCCTTGCACAATGAGTAGATCTGGCCCGAAAAGTCTTCGAGCTTGGCGTTGACATATTTGGCCGCATCGTCGCCTTTTCTCTTGTGTGTGTTGTGCATTTTGCGGTGGATATTGACCCCACTGTTGATATGGTAGTTGTAGTTGCGACTCCCATGACCTCCGTGGGTTCCGTGAGTCCCGTGACCTCCTTGGGAATGAGGTCCATGACCTCCTTGGGTTCCTTGACTTCCATTGTAGTAGTTCCGAGCCCCGGCATAGTACCCTGGCTCGTTTTTTAGCACCTCGGGGCGGCCCATATTGTAGTCCATGTGATCGCCCATTCCGTAGCTGTCCACAGGATAATTGGGAACATTTTGCAAGTTGTGGTTCCACACATTGGACCCTGGATGCAGCAGAGATGGCGACGAAAACACATTTATGGGAGCCACACGCATGGGTTCCTTTTTCTTGGCCCTGGGCTTGTCGGAGGCAGTTTTGAACCGTTCAAGTTCGTTTTCTTCATGGATATAGCGGCCAAATCCATACAGAGAGTCCAAAATGCCCCCGAAGGAATGCATATGGGCAGAAGAAGCTCCGGAGTCGGGAAACCCGGAGTTGTGATCGGGGTTTTCATCGGGTAATTGGAACGGAGCAATTTGCATGGCCATTTCCGAAGCCATGATTGAGTCTGTGGTGTATGAAAGCGGCGGAGCGGAAAACGGCACGAAATTGTGGCCCCATGCGGATAACGGAGTGCTGGATTGGGTCAACTGCGGAGTAGACGACTGGCCCAAATTGGAGGATTGGCCCAAAGTGGAATTCGATTGTCCCAAATTGGAAGTCTGTCCCAAATTGGAAGTCTGTCCCAAATTGGAAGTTTGACCCATTGTGTGTGGAGTGGACAGGCCCATATGAGAGGAAAAAGCGCCCGACGACGGATTGGGCGTCATGGAACTATGATTATTTCCAGAAGCGGAAAGAGACGCCATATCGTCCAAATTCAACGTGTTCAATGCTCCAACAATATCCAAAGGCTCTTCAATGGAGCCATCCAACGAAACATTTGTGGAGTCATTAAACGTATCTTCCTTGGAAAAAAAGCTCAGCGAGTCTTTGGCTCCAAAGAGACTCTGTCCACTTAACGACGCAGAACGAGAGGCGTTTTCCGTCATATCAATCAGTGGATGCAGTAGTAACCAATGTCAATAAATGATATCAATATCAATATCAATATCAATATCAATATCGATAATTGTAGTATGGAAACAATATCGAGATCAATTTAGCGTTGGGCAAATGAGTGACTAGATCAGAATAAGGTATCAACAATAGACCAATAATTGAACTGAAGACTCTCAAATATAATAGGGTTTCAATTCAAGGGAGTAGTCAATATGGAGTAGTCAATATGGAGATCAGTGATATAGAGAACGATAGACTATTGAGTGATAATGGACTATTGACGATCAGTTTGAAGTCAGTGACTTAACAATGGATCAATAATTGGATGCTTGGATGTAATGGTCAATTATTGAGTCTGGGATTATCAGTATGGAACAATTGATAATGGACCACTATGCAGACTATAAGTAAGCTATCAATAGGGTATCGGTAACAGACGACGAGATCAATATGCGGTATAATAATCTATGAGAATAGACTATATGTAATCAAAGGGAGTAATCAGTATGGAGTCCTGGATGATATGCAGTTCAATGGACCAATCTTTAAGTACCAATGATCAGTGATGAATATGAGATCAATCAATGGCCAATACAGACAGTTCAATAAGAGATCACTATGAGATCACTATGAGATCACTATAAAGTAGTCAATATGAAGTGGTCAATAATTCAAAGGACCTCTATGAGTACTCAATATGAGACCAATCAATGATGTATAGCCCAATATGAGATCAATATGAGATCAATCAATGATGTAAAGGTCAATAGGAAATGGTCAATAGGAAGTGGTCAATAGGAGATCAATAGGAGATCAATAGGAGATCAATAGGAGATCAATCAATGATGTAAAGACCAATAGGAAATGGTCAATATGAAATGGTATTGTAATAAGGACCACTGAAATCAATGACGTATATGGACCGATATTCAGAGGATATGTAATCGAGTCAGATACAATGAATAAATGATGACCAATGAATGGAAGATGCTGATAAATAGATATGCGGATAAAACACTAGGATGGAACGATCAGGCGAATTAAACAGATCAACAGATCAAAGGATGAAGCTAGTGTTCAGCGGACAAGCCGGTAGTGTACAAGGGACTAATATACAAGGACAGATGTCCGTCAATCAAGTGACTAGAACACTATGGACAATAGTATAGTGTAGATGGATGGTAAGGAATAGTGTAGTACTATAGGATGGGACTATAGTAAGGATGGTAGAATATAGTATAATACGGATGTATCGTATGACGGTATAATGACTATACTATATATGGATAATGGGCTATACTATAGTAGTATGTATGGATAATGACTATACTATAGTAGTATATATGGATAATGGACTAGTGTATGGACAATGGACTAGTGTAGGGATAGTCTGGATGGATGGATGGGAGGGAGGGAGGGAGGGAAAAAAGGTGCACGATTAAGATGCGTGAGTGCGTAAGAGTGTGTGTGCGTAAAGCGTGAATGAGTGCATAAATGAAAGAGTGTGTGAGAGTGAGTGTGAGAGAAAGAGAGGGTGTGCGAGAATAAGAGAGGGTGTGCGAGAATAAGAGTGTGTGTGCGAGAATAAGAGTGTGTGTGCGAGAATAAAGAGTGTGTGTGAGTGTGACAATAAGAGCGTGTGAGAAAAAGAGTGTGAGAGTGAGAGTGTGAGAATAAGAGAGTGGGTGAGTGGGTGAGTGGGTGAGTGGGTGAGTGAGTGAAGGAGTGAGTAAAGGAGTGAGTAAAGGAGTGAGTAAGTTAGTGGGTGAGTGAAGGAGTGAGTAAGTTAGTGGGTGAGTGAAGGAGTGAGTGAAGGAGTGAAGGAGTGAAGGAGTGAAGGAGATCTAGCTTCATGTTTAGTTCCAGGACAGTGTTGTGCTTAGACCTAGGGGACGAGGTGTAGAGTGAACCATGCCCGCCAGTTGTATTCTGTGCAAGCTACTGTGCAAGCAAGTCAAGATATTCGATTCTGTTGATATTGATGCAACAATACTGTTAACTCAAATGTCTAGTATGAAGCTGGGGTTATGTGTTCTGGGCCTAGCAATGTCTATACTGGTGTATCCAGAGATACCGACAGATTCGGAGACTACGTTAACGGTTGAAAGCTGGAGGCTGGGGAAGATCTGGAGGTTGAAGATCTGGAGGTTGAAGATCTGGAGTTTGAAAGCTGGAGTTTGAGGAAGATCTGGAGGTTGAAGATCTGGAGGTGATGATGAGACAGTACTTTCTTGACTCAACGTATCTTTAGACCAAAGTGAGTTAGACTTTGAAAGACCGAAGAAATAGCAGATTTCTACTCACAGTGAAGAAACGAGCAGCGGTCATGGGTCACCATGGCATGGACCATACGGGCAATCATGGTGGAGATAGCCCCGATAAGTTGCAGAGTACGCTCTTTTTCTATACCAACAAGAAGGCCGTGCTGCCGCTCCTGCAGAGTATCTATAATACTTCCAATTTGGGTCAAACTTACCGGGCCGTGGACCAGATCGACTTGGTGCTCACTCTTTCATTGCTTTTGGGCTTGCCGATTCCCTATAATAACCTTGTTAGCCCTTAAATAAATCTCTCCAAAATTCTCACTAACCCATTCATCGGTAGTAGCGACGGGCGGTGTTTACAAAGGGCAGGGACGTAATCAACGCAAGTTAATGACTTACGCTTACTAGGAATTTCTCCTTCAAAAGCAATAATTTCAATGCTTTATCCCATCACGACGGAGTTTATAGATTGCTTGTCTTTCTGACGTACAATGTTTTTCAAAATTATTCAAACCAGTGCGACAAAATGGTTCAAACCAGTGCGGCAAAATGGTTCAAACCAGTGCGGCAAAATGGTTCAAACTAAGAAGACAAATCGATTCAAACTAAGAAGACAAATCGATTCAAACTAAGAAGACAAATCGATTCAAACCATACTAGCAAAATTAAACAAACCAATAATTCAAAAAGTTTCGTACACCCCTAACAATTTGTTGTATACAGGATAACAAGAAAACCCAGTTCTGTTCTGTTCTGTCCGTGATTCACCATTGATTAATACTGCAAGACTTTTGTCTCAAACGTAGTACAGTGTTTTTCAAAACTATTCAAACCAGCGCGACAAAATGTTTCAAACCAAGAAGACAAAATGTTTCAAACCAAGAAGACAAAATGTTTCAAACCAGCGCGACAAAATGTTTCAAACCAAGAAGACAAAATGTTTCAAACCAAGAAGACAAAATGGTTCAAACCAAGAAGACAAAATGGTTCAAACCAAGAAGACAGAATGGTTCAAACCAAATGGCATAATGTTTCACACCAACTTTTATTAGAATTCAATATTCTGAAATCTTAAATCTGGAGGATTGACTCATATGTACTACATTTGGGAGTCTTACAATACTAATCAATGGTCAAAACGGACGGAACAACTTGTCCATTTGGTTTGAAAGACTATGTGAAGGGGTACGAAACTTTTTGAATTATTGGTTTGTTTAATTTTGCTAGTGTGGTTCGAAACATTTTGCCACGCTGGTTTGAATACTTTTGAAAAACACTGTATTAATGAAGGGTGAAAAACGGACGGAACTGAACCCTGTTTCCTTGTTATCCTGTATACAACAACTTGTTAGGGATGTACAAAACTTGTTGAATTATTGGTTGGTTTAATTTTGCTAGTTACCATTTTGTCTTCTTGGTTCGAAACATTTTGTTGCGCTGGTTTGAATACTTTTGAAAAACACTGTATTACCACTGAAAAAAAAAAGAAACAGAAAAAGAAAAGAATTACAAAAAAGAAAAAGGAAAACAAAAAAAAGGAAAACAAAAAAAAAGGAAAATAGAAAGAAAGAGAACATTAATCCCTGGAATCTCGAAGTTATAGAGGTGTATGTCTATATGCAGTATAGTCTAGAAGTACAGTCCCGTTGAGCCTGGAATGGTCTAGAAGTATATTACTTTGGAAGTCTAGAAGTATATTACTCTGGAAGTCTAGACGATTCTTACGCTGACAAAGCCGATGTATAGTGAGTGCGAGAAAAAGTGTGAGAGAAAGAGTGAGAAAAAGTGTGAGAAAAAGTGTGAGAAAAAGAGTGAGAAAAAGTGTGAGAAAGAGTGAGAAAAAGTGTGAGAAAAAGTGTGAGAGAAAGAGTGAGAGTGAAAGAAAGAGTAATCTCTTTATGACTCTACTTCAATTTGGTATGCAATTCTGTCCTGGAACTTACAATGTTTTTCAAAATTATTCAAACCAGCGCAACAAAATGTTTCGTACCCCTTTGCACAGTCTTTCAAACCAAATGGACAGGTTGTTGTATACAGGATAACAAGGAAACTAATTCAGTTCTGTCCGTTTTTCACCCTTAATTGGTACTACAAGACTCCCAAATGTAGTATATATGAGGTAATCGTCCAGATTTAAGATTTCAGAATATTGAATTTTAAAAAAAATTGGTGTGAAACATTTTGTCACGCTGGTTTGAACAATTCTGTCTTCTTTGTTTGAACCATTTTTTCATGCTGATTTGAATCGTTTTCCCGCGCTGGTTTGAATAATTTTGAAAAACACTGTATTAAGTTTGTAATGTCAACGTATTGAAGCACTTGATTATGTAAGCCCAGTAAAAAGGAGTAGTCCATGAGCTCAATATCAATACCACAATGCTATTCCACAACATTACCACAATGCTATTCCACAACACTATCCAAAATATTAAACCACATCATTACCCAAAATACCCTTCCACATCATTATCCAAAATACTATTCCACATCAATACCACAATGCCATTCCACATCATTACCCATAATACTATTCCACAACATTATCCAAAATATTAAACCACTATACTTCACTTGGAAGTCGTATGTAACGATTCAGTAGTAATGGCTTGAAATGATAGTCCCATTAAAAGTAGTCTCTGAATACCTCTAATGGTAGTCCCACTAAAAGTAATCTCTGAACATCTCTAATGTGGTGTGTACCAATAGTAGCCTAGAAAGATGAAGTAGATGATGGGCAGCTTCTGACACTGTACTAGGTTCGTACTTTAGAATTGTATGCTGAAGAATAATAGGACAAGCAGTATTGACAGTGATAGGACAGGGGCATTAGTTAGTAGTCAGTAGTTATTCGTTAGGAGTAGTCAGTATGAGTAGTCAGTATGAGTAGTCGGTATGAGTAGTCAGTATGAGTAGTCAGTATGAGTAGTCAGTAGTTATTCGTTAGGAGTAGTCAGTATGAGTAGTCAGTATGAGTAGTCAGTATGAGTAGTCAGTATGAGTAGTCAGTATGAGTAGTCAGTATGAGTAGTCAGTAGTCAGTATGAGTAGTCATTAGAAGTAGTAGTCATTAGTCACTATGAGTAGTCAATAGTCAGTATGAGTAGTAGTCATTAGTAGTAGTAGTAGCAGTGAGAGTGAGAGGTGTGAGATTGGAGTGAGAAGTGCGGAACATAGAAGTCAGTGGGTGCGGGTGAAACATACGCACCATAAAGATCAGTGAAGGTGTGAATCAGTAAGGGTGTGAGGGTCGCTGTCGCAGTCGCAGTCGCAGTGAAGTCGCAGTGAAGTCGCAGTGAGGGTTGAGTGATGGTGTGAGGGTAGATCACAATGAGAGTCGAGTGAAGGTGAGTTAAGGTGAGTGAGGTGAGTGGCTGCGAATGATAGATGATAGAGACTGGAGGGAACTGAAGAAGAGAATGAAGAAGAGAATGAAGAAGAGACTGAAGGGAACTGAAGGGAACTGAAGGGAACTGAAGGGAACTGAAGGGAACTGAAGGGAACTGAAGGGAACTGAAGGGAACTGAAGGGAACTGAAGAACAGAGTGAAGAGCGTAGAGTGAAAAGTGAAGGAGTTAAGGAGTGAAGGAGTGAAGAAGGAGAGTGAGGAAGAATGGAGAGAAGGAAAGAGAAGAGTGAAAAGAGAAAAGAGAAAAGTGAAAAGTGAAGGTCAGTGAATAGGACTACTCGATGAAGACTCTGGTCTAATAGTGTATTGCCAGGAATGTATTACATTGAATGTATTGCTAGGAATGTATTACATGGAATGTATTGCACCACACCAGTCTTGGGAACTAGTTTTGGGAACCAGTCTTGGGAACCAGTCTTGGGAACTAGTTTTGGGAACCAGTCTTGGGAACCCGTCTTGGGAAACCAGTCTTGGGAACACCAACCCGTTTTTTCCTTTTTTTTCGTTGGTGGTAGAGTATGTGACGCCATTCGAAATACCATACACTTGGATATAATGATGCTTTGCTAATTTATAAGTCTATAGATGCTTTGCTAATTTATAAATCTATAGATGCTTTGTAAGTTGTGAATCTATAAAGGTGTTCTGTACTGGTCGTCAAAGCATAAGCATTCTCCATTCTTCCAAATAAGACTATGGATACTGTCGACACTTTTGGTGCAAATTGTTTACCAAGAGAAAAATACCAAGAGAAAAATACCAAGAGAAAAATACCAAGAGATGTACTTCTTGTGTCTTGCTGAAGTAGGAACATGTACCTGCTCAAAGAAACTACACCAGGAGAAAGATTTAGGCAAACGATTTGGCAAACGATTTGGTAGAACATTCAAAGGGTGATGAAATGGATAATGTTGAACTCACATCCAGTCGAGCTTAGTCACTACTAATAGTCAGTAGTCAGTAGTCAGTAGTATTGAGTGATCAGTAGTCAGTAATAGTGAGTAGTCAGTATGAGTAGTCAGTAATAGTGAGTAGTCAGTATGAGTAGTCAGTAATAGTGAGTAGTCAGTATGAGTAGTCAGTAATAGTGAGTAGTCAGTATGAGTAGTCAGTAATAGTGAGTAGTCAGTATGAGTAGTCAGTAATAGTGAGTAGTCAGTATGAGTAGTCAGTAATAGTGAGTAGTCAGTATGAGTAGTCAGTAATAGTGAGTAGTCAGTATGAGTAGTCAGTAATAGTGAGTAGTCAGTATGAGTAGTCAGTAATAGTGAGTAGTCAGTATGAGTAGTCAGTAATAGTGAGTAGTCAGTATGAGTAGTCAGTAATAGTGAGTAGTCAGTATGAGTAGTCAGTAATAGTGAGTAGTCAGTATGAGTAGTCAGTAATAGTGAGTAGTCAGTATGAGTAGTCAGTAATAGTGAGTAGTCAGTATGAGTAGTCAGTAATAGTGAGTAGTCAGTATGAGTAGTCAGTAATAGTGAGTAGTCAGTATGAGTAGTCAGTAATAGTGAGTAGTCAGTATGAGTAGTCAGTAATAGTGAGTAGTCAGTATGAGTAGTCAGTAATAGTGAGTAGTCAGTATGAGTAGTCAGTAATAGTGAGTAGTCAGTATGAGTAGTCAGTAATAGTGAGTAGTCAGTATGAGTAGTCAGTAATAGTGAGTAGTCAGTATGAGTAGTCAGTAATAGTGAGTAGTCAGTATGAGTAGTCAGTAGCAGTAGTCAGTAATAGTAAGTAGTGAGTAGTAAATACCATAGAAGGACTGGTAGTATTGTTCGACAGTAGTTCCAGTAGTAGTGTAGCACTCTAGTGTAGTAGTAGTAGTAGTAGTAGTAGTAGTAGTAGTAGTAGTAGTAGTAGTTGTAGTTGTAGTGTAGTACTCTAGTGTAGTAGTAGTAGTGTAGTACTCTAGTGTAGTAGTAGTAGTGGTATACTGTGTTACTAATAGCAGAGTAGAGAGTAGAGTAGAGTAGCAATCGTAATCAATAGTAATCCACATAGCTTTCGTGGTTCACGTGGTTTACATGGTTCACCCTACTCTCATATTGACCTGCACTCTGTTGCATAATAATATACTTCATGTCAGTCGTCTACTCGTCTAATGCTGCCTAGCCTTGTCCAGTCACAAATCGTGTCTTCACCAAATATTAGCAGAACACCGAAATAATGGTATTGTCCACCAAGTCGTGCCGTACACAATCCTGTCCAGACGATTTGTCCAATGGGTTTTCCCATAATAATCAACAATTGTTTATTGTCCATATTGTCTTTTCTCAAATTGTCTGATCCATATTTCGTGTACTCTAATTGGACACAACAAATTACCAAATGTCTATGCAATTGTACCACAGTGTCCAACATTGTCCAACATTGTCCAACATTGTCCGTATTGTCCAAATTTGTCCAAATCTACCCAAGTTAGTCTAAATCTGTCCAAGCTGGTCTACCCTAGACATCATGCCTATTCAACTCGTGTAAACCTCAAAACGCCCTTTTTACTCTACTGCATTCGTCTACACAATTGTCAACTCGTATAAAACCCAATTTACCAAGTCGTGCACTACCCAACTTGTCCAATTCGTCAAGTCGTGTAATACTCAATTTGTCTAATTTTGTCAAGTCGTGCACTACCCGATTCGTCTAATTCGTCTAACCTGTCTAATTGTCAATACTTGACGGGCATATGAATACATAAGTCGTACTAATCCCTTACAATCACCAAACCATACCAGCAACCAGAATAAGGCTGTGTTTAGCCTGCACCTAGTGTATCACATGATATAATATCAATATCTTATATGCAGTCGGAAAAAAAAGCTTGGCGAAACCCATCAATCACGCCACACCAATACAAATTGCAACATTGTTGCTATTGCTATTGTAATTACCAAAACTACAAAAACAAATTTAGACCATTATCTATTAATGTACGGAATATGACGGGAATGGGGAATCAGATAAAAAAATGTTTGTGGAAAACCACATTATAATGTTTTAAGTAACATCAACCTAAGAGGACTTTTCGTGTTGAGTGGACACTCTGGCCATGGAGACCAAGAAGTCCTCAACAGATCTGTCGTGAGCTGGCTTCTTGCCGGACTTGCCATTGCAAAGGTCGTCAAAGGCCTGGGAAGTAGACATCAAGTAGTAAGCACCACCCATGACACAGAAGACACCGAAAGAGAAGATCCAAGTTCTGACAACGGACACAATGTCGGTCCAGTTTTGAGACCACCAGCCGAACAAGGTGAAACAGGTGGCGATGATGTCAACAATCAACACGGCACCGGACAATTGCCAAGATGGGATGGAAGACCAGAAAGGACCGTTGGCTCTGGTGATGAAAATCAACCAGTTCTCAGTCAAGGAGATTTGCAAGAACAAGACACCATCAATGGCACCGAAGTTCTGGATGATACCACCCTTGCTCATGAACATGGTGGTCAAGGTGATCCAGGTTCCGACAGCCAAGATTATACCCAAGATGATAGACATACCCCACAATCTAGGAAGGTTCCACTTAACTGGGTGTGGGTCGTAAGGAGCATTGTCGTAAGCAATAGCCAAGGTAGCAACATCAGCGAAAATAGCAATAAACACAACCAAGTCAATATTCAACGATCTGTTCAAGATGGCAATCCACAATCCGAGGAAGATCTCCAAGTGCAACGACAAAGCGATACGGTACACAACGTAGGCGTACATTCTGTGGAAAATCTGTCTGGAAGTCTTCAAAGCATCAATGATGGCAGACAAACCTGGGGCAAGGAAAACAATGTCAGCAGCGGAACGGGCAGCATCGGTAGCACCTTCGACGGCAATACCAGTGTCAGCCTTCTTCAACGATGGGGCGTCGTTGACACCGTCACCGGTCATGGCAACCAAGAAACCTCTGTTTTGCAAAATCTCAACGGCGTTGTACTTGTGTTGAGGGAACACTTCAGCGAAACCGTCAGCGTTCTCAACGAAGTCAGCAATCTCAGAACCAGCCATGTCACCACCGCCGGAAAGACCCAATTTTTCAGCATCGTAGATGTTGGTACCAAGTCCCAATTGTCTGCAAGTCTCCTTAGCAATACCAACGGCATCACCAGTCAACATCTTAACTCTAAGACCCAAGTGTCTGGCCTCGGAAACAGTTTGAGCAGTGTCATCTCTTGGAGGGTCCATACATGGCATAATACCCAAGATCTCCCAGTGGCCCTCACCTCTCTTTCTGGCAACACCCAAAGATCTGAAACCTCTGGAAGCAAACTCAGCAACAGTGTTTTGGTAGTTCTCGTGGACATCCTCAGGAATAGGGTGGTCATCTTCAACAGTCTTCAAGACGAACAATGGAGCACCCTTGACACAGATAATTCTCTCACCCTCTGGGGATTCAACAATAGCGGTAACCTTCTTGGAAACTGGGTCGAATGGTTGGAACTCAAGAACCTTGTACTTGGTCAAAGCAGCCTTAGCTCTTGGGTAGTTAATCAAAGACTTCAAGAAGGCCTTGTCAATAGCGTCCAAACCCTTCTTCTTTCTGGAAGCAGCCAAACAAGCAGTCAACATCAAGTCGTCAGCCTCAACACCCTCAACAGTGTATGGTTCGTGCAAGGACAACTTGTTCTTGGTCAAAGTACCGGTCTTGTCGGAACACAAGATCTCGACACCGGCCAAGGACTCAATAGCAGACAACTTTTGAACAATAGCTTGCTTCTTAGCCAAGTAAGCAGCACCGACAGCCATGGTAGTGGTGACAACAGCGGGCAAACCAACTGGGACACCAATGATGGTGATGGCCAAGGTGTGTCTCAAGATGGCAACGATTCTGATGGATCTGTAGAAACAAGCGACCCAAACAACCAACAAGGTAACAATAACCAAAACCAATAAGATCGTACCGATACCGTTCAAGACTTCGGTAAAGTGACCTTGGCCACCAGAAGCCTTGTTGACCAAAGCAGCAGCACGTCCAGTGAAGGTGTTGTCACCAGTAGAGGTAACAACCATGAAAGCTTCACCGGTCTTGACAGTGGAAGAAGAGTAACAAGAGTCACCGTGTCTCTTGTCAACAGCCAAGGACTCACCGGTGATGGCGGATTGATCGATTTGCAACAAGCAGTCCTCAGAGACAATTCTACCATCGGCAGGGATGACAACACCATCCTCCAATTGCAAAATGTCACCAGGGACAATCTGGTTAGCCTCAACCTCAACCAAAGTACCGTTTCTGATGACGTTGGCGGAGTTAGCCAAAGTCTTCTTCAATTCGTCAACAATAGAACCAGCCTGGTATTCTTGAATGAAACCAACACAGGCGTTCAACAAAAGCAAAGCACAAATAACACCAAAATCGACCCAGTCCTCCAAACCGGCAGCCAAGACGGCGGCGGCTTCCATAACGAATTGAATTGGGCCAACGAAAAACATAATAAACTTAAGAACCATGTTCTCAGACTCTTCAGCCATCTGGTTCAAACCGTACTTCTTTCTTCTCTTGGTAACATCTTCATCAGTCAAACCAACAGAAGGGTCGGTCTTCAATAACTCCTCTGGCACTTGCTTAAAGGAAGCACCATCGTCTTCCTCCTCGGACTCATCGTCGTCCAAACCCTGATGGGATTGCAAGTCCAAAATTAATTGATCAATGTCTTCATCCTCGTCATCGTCTTCAGTAGACTTGTTAACCTTTTCTACAGTAGGTTCAGTTGCACTCATTGTGGTGGGGGGGATTAAATCAAAAAGACAACTGAAGAGAAAAGAGGAAAAAGAAAAAAATTTTTGTGTGGGACGGGGGACGGGTGATTTATATGGGAATTTTGGTTGCCAGTTTTAGACGCCTGCCGGCTCACTAAATTAGGTTGGGTTTTTGCATTTTTTTTTTCTTTTTTTTTTTTTATTTTTGCTTTTCTTGCGGTTCCGACATATCGTTTGTTTTACTTTTATCCCGCTAGCGCCGACCCAGTGAGGGAATTTTTCTGTTATAAACAAATAATGCACGCATTAGGAAGGCATGTCGCACTCGCACAGCTTGCACTGGCTTGCATGCAGAATAATGTCGCACCTGCGGACTCTCCATGCGGCTGCCGGAATTCTTGCTCGCTCAATCTCTGGCCGCCCCTTGGGGGCGGTCATACCCCCGGTTATCGCCATGCCCCGGATAACGCCCTGGTTTTGGATACCGCCCGACTCCGATCTACTCTATGCCGGCAAAAGCCCCGGATCTTTAAAACCCATACTTACATTAGTCTTCATTAGTAAATACCTCCCTCGGTCCCCGGTACCTCTCTACAAGTTCTCTAGTGACTACTCCAAACTAGGATATATCTCCGGTGCGCGATATCGCTGACGCAAAAGTGGAGGTACGGGTTTGCAAGTGCAAGTGTAAGTGTAAGTGGCGACATTACGTAGCCACACGTCCGGGTAAGCCTCTTCGGTTATCGGCCCTGTTGTGTCTTATCGCTGGTGTGCACTCTTCCGGTGGAGAGCATCCGGTAGTGCCGGTGTGAGATTTGAATGTCGTCGGATGTTCCAGGACCAATGTCGTCGGAGGGCATCGGACACACAAATGTCGTCGCCAGCACCCAGACTAATGTCGCCGGCCAGGTACCGGGTTTGCCGTCCAGGTACCGGTACCTCCACCTAATGCAGCTGATACTCCGAGCATGCCCCATTCCAGGTCTTAATCTTGCTTGGAGGTCTGTACTATGCAATACTAGTCTCTGTAGTAGAGTAAATTTATTAGCTGCTTTGAAGGGGAGATTGTTTCATGCCCGCCTCGCGCACGTTCCAGAATTGTTTCAGAATTCTTTCGTATTGTTCACCATTGTTTCACAATTGTTTTAGCCTTGTTTCAGCGATCGACTCCGCCCACTCCATACTTGGAGATGCACTATAACGTTACATCTGGCTTTCGCTTAACATTGGGCCTACTGCATTCCGTATCGTTACTCTACACTAGTGTATGCCGCTTGAGCTGTGCGCAGAAGCATTATGTCATCGAGCACCACTGCGGTCCTGCACTTAGCCCGGGGGAGCTTCTCCAATTAAACTCCCCCAAATGCACCTTTGCTGCATATCAGATTTCCCTCACTATGCCCCACGACCAACCGGGGTGGGCACCGACATTATCTGCAACAACCGGAAGTGAAGCCATGGACAGGTTCAATGACGCCATAGTGTAAAAACCCCGACTCTTGCGACTTTTCTTCGCCTATTGAATGTCGGCTTCGGGCCACAGAGAAATTTCCCGGACCAGCCGCACCTCTAGGAAAAAGAAAGCCCCCAATGTCGCTAGCAATATGTCTTCCTGTTTCAGTACCGCACTTGCCAAGTTTTAGCGCACAATAAGCCCGGTACCCCGCGACATTCAAGCGATACTGCGCCCATATTGCCCATTATTGGTAACCTTTTGCGGCCTTTATGTATAGCAGGAAGATATGGGAGAACCGGACCCATTTGGCTGGGTGCAGGAGCAGCCATGTGGCACGACATTATCGCCCTGGGCCGAACGAATGTCGCAGTGTCGCGCCCTGGGTCGGTCGTACTGAACCAGTGCCCGGATAGGATTGGGCCTTTCCCAAATGGGTGCGTTTCCATGCTATCAGGCCCGATTGTGCAGGTACATTCCAAAACAAATATGCAATTGTGCGTGCGCATGCACATCCTCCCCATGGCATATCATCAAGTCTTTCTTGACCGAAACTCCCTCTAGCAGCCCTCGATTTCCACGACCCGCTGGTAGCTTAGACTTCCGGTTCTCGGCAGCATCCCTCGAATCTAATCGTGTTTGTGTGCATATCCCCTCTGGTGTATATAAAGAAGTTTAAATCCTCTCTAATCCCTCGTATAAAATTTAGTCATCTTTCCTCAGTAGCCACACATTTACACTACAAGGTTCGTATGATACCAGCATGGAATAACATCAACTACGGAAAACAACGAACTACACAAAACAGAATGTCCACAGAATGATCCACATAATGATCTCTTAAACTTAGCATACTCTGAGGCGTCCTATTAGAGTAATACGACATACCACATCTATGATACCAGTACTATAGAAATGTGGTATTAGACACAAGGATACTCACCATAGGACACTACGGATTCCTTGGTTAGGTCTATGGCTTATAGTTGCGCCAGAGTTTATCGCCATAGCAACATATGGACACAGTTTTACAGCCATGCTGCATCCGTCAGTCTGGGACACCAAATCTTGTGTTATGTGAGTGGCTGCAGTGTCTCGTATCCATTTGAGGGGTTTGCGATTGACACACTTCCAAAAGCGAGCCGAATGTCAACAAGCGACATATTGCCTATTTTCAATTTCTTTTTTCGCTCGCTCGGGGTTTTTGCCCCGTCATGGGCCCAGTTTTTTTTTTCCGCGCGGGACAAAAATCTCTCAGAAATGTCGCATGCACGGGGTGCCGGTTGTGCCGATAATTCGGCATACGATGTCGGCGCTGTGCCGACGTTTATCCGGCACTTGACTCGGTGTTGGCGCTCGAAACTACCGAGCTGGGCATTTGCAAGCACTGGGCATCCTGCAGCCAGCGCCCATTCCGGAAAGTTGCAATTGTTGCGGCCTTCCCCAGCGGGACCCTCTGTGGCCTAAGGGCAAGTCACGTGACCCCTCAGCCGTTTGCAGCCTCCAACTCAATGATGAATGAGCTTAACAATAGTGGGTTGCATTTTCGGCCATTTTATAGTCCGCCAATGTTTTTGAGATTTAACCTTATATGGGGCATTTGCCGGGGGAATTATCAGGTGATAGTCAGGTGACTTTCAGGTGAGATAATCAGGTGACTGGCACTCAACTGCCATAATTGTTCTGCTGCTGTGCGATGATGTTGAATTAAAATTGCATGATCGAAACGGGAAGTGATAGCGAGATTGAGTTGGTCATGTGACCACCGCTACTGATTACTGCAACTCTATGAGTCTGGTATTACTGTGGGTCAGAAATTACCCCAATGACTATGGTAACTTTGGTCCTGATATTACTGTGATTGCTTCAATTAATCACTGCACCGTCTTCTTCTTTTGCATCCACCACCGGATTGGGCGAATCACTTTCAGGCACACATACATGAAACTTCCAATGAGACGGAACGCGGCCAAAACACACACAATCCACAAGATCACCGTCAAGAAAATCGTGGCGTTTTTGGAATCGTTCCAAATATCGTTCTTGTTGCCTCCTGCAGCCAACACAATTCCCACCAAGATAGCATTGGTGAACATCCATATCAACACCGTGACCGTCCGGATCAATGCATAATAGTGGTCGTCCTTCTCCTTCTTGCTTTTTTGTTTGACCTGGGGCGCAATGGGGACTTTCAAGTCCTCGAGGATATTCGCATACTTCTGCTCCAATTCCTCACTGGACCCGGGAACCACCGTCATCACCAATTGGCCATCCACGTCACTCACCTTGGCTGATCCCAAGTCCTTGGCCTGTGGCGTGTCTCTATTACCCCAGGAAACATCGTGGATGTTACAGAAGGAGTAGATGTTCAACACATTGACATAAGACGGCGAAAGCAAGAGGTACTGGAGGAACGATGTGAACATGAACGACGGTTCTCCGTGCAAAATGGCTCCGAGGAAGTATAGCAAATATGTGCTGACCATGGAAACAACCAAGTCCCGGAACTTCAGATTGGTGAAGAGCATGGCCGGCTCGAAGTGGCCCTTGTTCTCGCGCATCACCAACTTCACGGTATTGATGGCCAAATAAATGGCGCCGAAAAGCAAGTAAGCCATCAATATGGCGAAAAACACACACAAAGTGTAATAGAACTTGCGGGTTCCCCGAGGCGTGTTACCAAAGGCCAACACAAAGGCACAGATGACACATGCAACATAGATCACAAGGAACGCCAACGAAATGTACTTTCCTAGCGTAAAACCCACTACCGTGGAACCCAAATTATTGGTCAAAATGCGGAACACCAAGAAAAACGACGACAACGAAAACCATGCCACACACACCGTGACCAAGTGGTAATAGAACTCCAACTGGAGCCACAACTTCCTCAAGAGCGAATGATTGGATTTCCAGATCTGCGTCCAGTGGAAAATCGAATACATGGCCGCAAACAACGAGCCGTTAAGCCAACGACGCCGTTGCAACACGAAATCATCGATCATTTCCGGAACATCGGTCTCGGCCGTGGCTGAGCTCACGTACCGAAGCACATAGTTTCGTTCCTTTTTAGCCACCAACTCAAAACACAAGATCCGGTCCTCGGCAAGGTACATGTTGGAGGTGAAGATGCCGGACTCCTGGAAGTTACGCTCCTTCAAATCGGCCTCATCGTCCTCGTCGTCCTCATCAATTTTGGCGGTCTGGTGCAAGAACTCTCCCTTGAAGTACTTTTCAAGAGGTCCGTGGCCATCCACGTTCAACAAAGCATCGTACCTGTATGCAGAAAAGGCACCGGGAAGCACGGAAATAAAGCCGAAGATGGACTCCATGGGCTTATCTAAAACATTGGAGATTTTATACTCGAAGTTTTGAGCTGCAACCAATGGATTTGACAACAACTTCTTGTTGTGACCCAAAGCAACCCGCATCTCTCCACAAGCTCCTGCCACATTGGGATCCTTAAACGAGCTCCACAAGTGGTAGAAGGCGTCCTTGCCTGGCTTGGTTCCACAATCGAGCAACATCACCACCTTAGGGTTCAAAAGCGGAGCAAACGCCTGTAAACACCAACGATGAGAGTTGATTTTCCGGGCATTCTTCTCCTTCAAGCAGAACACCAACTGCACCGGCGTGGTCCCCACGTTCAAGTACACCCGGTCGTTGGAAACCCGCTCGATTCCAACCGTGGACGTGTACTCATACACGTGGGCCTTGACGGATTTGTTGTTAACCTTGGACTTGGCATAGCCATCCTGGAAAACACCCATGGCTGTCAACAACTTTTGCGTACGTTCATTCAACTGCAATCTTCCATCGTTGACGATCACCACCGTGACCTTTTGCCAAGACCCGTGCCCCCATGCAGAATGCTTTCTATTGGTGAGGTCCTTTAAGTTATCGAGAACTCCCTTCAACGTGCGGCCAAGCAACACCTCGTCTTCGTTATACATGGTAATACACACCATAATTTCCGTCTCACGAGGCGGGCTATAGAGGTTTTGCCGCAAGGTATAGTTGAACTTGCCGAAGTTGGAGGGACCGCATGTGACACCCGAGTAACGCATGAAAGACGTTTCGTCTCGTTCTCCCTGACTCTGGTTGGAGTACGTCTGGAGCAAGTGCTTGGGCACAGGTGCATCGATGACGTAATTGCCGTTGACTAAACGGGCTCTTTTGATAGTTTTGGTATAATTCAACCGAGGCTTGAAGTCGTCGTCATCGAAGACGTCGCCCTTATCCTTGGCCTTGCGGGTGGTTTTTCTTCTGATTGGCTCATCTTCTGCATCCGAGAAAAGCGAGTCATCCTCGCCAAATGGGTCCAAGTCGCCGGTCTCCTGCAACAAATTGGTCAGGTAGTTGTTGGCCTGCAAAGGCATCGCGGACAGTCGGTTAAAGTTCAGGTAATGGCTCATGGGGCGGCCGGGGCTCATGTTGCCTGGGCCAGGAGCATCAAAGAATCCACTGGACCGGGAATATGTGGAGGCTGGGTATTCGATGTTATTGGGGTATGTTTCGGGATACTGGCTGAAAGTGGACATTCGGGCATCCAGAAACTGGACGGTGGGCGCCTTGAAAGGGGTTCCTCTGCTGTGGAGACCACCATTCAAGTTCTCATAGAAGTCGTCGTCGGAATTATCGGATATAACCCCCGAATTGAGGAACATGTCACTACCGGTATTGGAACCCACACGCGTGTGACGCTTGGAGCCTCGGTACTGGGTAGGCAGTTTTTTCACGGACGGGGTGGGGGTCCGGAAACTGGTTTTCTTGGCCGACTGCGCCTCGGGCATGGGGTATTCGATGATATCGGGGTACGAGGGGTGAAGGGGGACCCGGGCCGGTTTCTCGGTGAAGTCCGAGCTATTGCTGGATGATGACTCCACGGGCCCGTTTCCAAGTTGACCATGGTTCTGTCCATTAGTCTGCCCATTATTCTGTCCATTATTCTGTCCTCTGGGGATGATTCCAGGACTAGCCTGAAGTCCTTGGGAATTAAGGTTCTGGAGTCCTATATGAGAAGGTTTTTCATCATCGAAAAGATCATCTTCAAAGTCCATTTTTCTCGAATCAGTTCTTAATTCAGTTCTAGTGTCTTGAATCAGTTCCTGGGTCTTGATTCAGTTCCTGACTATTTCAGATTCAGTTTGACTCGACTAGTTAAGCAGTATCTGACTGATTAAGACGTTTTCTCGATATTCCTCGGATTATTCTCGGGTTTCTCGATTTGGGTGAAATTCTCGATGTTCTTTGTTGTTGATCTAGATCTATGATCTATTTCCTGAAGATGATGGTTAATCAGGAGATATGATTTGAGATCTAATATTTTGATCAGGGCTTGTGATCTATTTTTTTTTTTGATCTGCTTTTTTTTTGACCTCGATGTGATCTTCTATGGCGTCACGGAAAGAATAGTCGGAGGAGGTGGGTTTCTGAACACGATGTGTGAGAGAGGATTGAATTGAATTTTCTCGGTTGCGAGCATCTATTTTTAGCCGGGATACCTAAAATATAAACCGGTTTTTTTTTTTTTGCTACGCGCACACCTACGCAGATCCCGGGCTACATTGTTTAAAGGAGATTTCGAGTCTTGGCCGATTTTAGCCTATTCAGCCTAGACCTCGACCAGGCTTTGTTTGGATGCACCGGGGTTGTATGCACGATATTTATATTTCACTCGCATCGGGGAAGAGCCTATGTGCAGTGCACGGAATAGTTTCAAGGCGCGCGTCACGTGGAGTCCAGGCCTTCCCAAACCAGTTCATTCCCAACCAGAACCAGAACCAAAACCACAACCACGCAAGCACGCCCCAACCATGCCCCAAACACGCCTCAATCCTGAAACAAGGCTTCCTCATGCATACCGTTCTCTGCCCTCAATTTCTAGTCTCTAATCTCTACTCTATTACTCTACTACTCTACTATATTACTCTACTACTCTACTCTATTACTCTACTAATCTACTCTACTACTCTACTCTATTACTCTACTACTCTACTCTACTTCATACAGTACTACTCTGAGTACTGATTAGTCTATACTAACTATAACAGTGTACGCTTAATTGGTATGTGTATATCACTCTATGCCAATAGTCAGCTCACTCTATACCAACCACTTTATATTCCACTACTCTGCTGCTCTATCTTAAGTAAATAGTACTCTCTATTGTTAGAATCTTGCTCCGTCAGGTACTCTGTTTACAACGTTTTTTGTTGATGGTTCTCCAGAGGAATCCTGGTACCTCCAGCTTCTCACATCCCATTCTGGTGCTTGTACACGGTGTGTGTCAACTAGCACCTAGCATTTCAGAGTCAAGGTTTTTCGTAGTGTGTTGTATGCAGGCCGGTAATTACTCAAGCAGACCAGTGGTTACTTAAGTAGATCTTTGGTCTCGTAAGGTACAACTGACATATCCCTGTATATCAATATAGACTAGAACATAGGTTGAAAAGAATCATAGTCATAGTCATAGTCATAGTCATAGTCATAGTCATAGTCATAGTCATAGTCATAGTCATAGTCATAGTCATAGTCATAGTCAGTCCACAGTATAGTCATAGTACAGCACCATAGCCATAGTCATTCATAGAAAGTCATTGTCAGTAGTCATAGCTATGCTTATATTCAGTCATGGTTGTAGATAGTGTTATAGTACCTTAGTTATAGTCATAGACATAGACATAGTCAGTCCTATTCAGTCAGTCATAGTAATAGACACAGTTATTTGTACTATAGTCATAGTTCACTCACTCATAGTTCACTCAGTCATAGTTCACTCACTCATAGTTCACTCACTCATAGTTCACTCAGTCATAGTTCACTCAGTCATAGTATAGCTCTCTCAGTTCTAAAAGCTCATTAAAACAAACCTAAAATAGCCTTAGACAATGGCAATGGATAATAGAGAATAGAAAATCTCAGTAGAAAAAACCTAAAACCTTGAAAAATGGAAAATCTGGAAAATTTGAACATTCTTGGAGAAATTAAAATCACTGCATTGATTACTCAAGACCAGGTAGAATAAGAACCGTTTTCCAGTGTCAAATGCGTCTGTTAGACTATCAGAGTTAGACTGTTAGACCGTTAAAGCTAGACTGTTAGAGTTAGACCCCTAGACTGTTAGACTTTTAGGTAGTTCGACAATTAGAGTTACACTGTAGACAGCTAGTTTCAACATACGTTCTAGTATATATTAATATACAGGGATACGTAAGTTGTATCTTAAAAGACCAGAGTCTTACAAGACTAAAGTCTTGAATGAGGTAAAAGGTGTTGAACCTTGGAATTCCTAACGCCATGGACCATATAGACCTCTCGCAGCTTCGTGGTTTGGGGAAGAAGGCCCAGAAAGTGTACGTGGCTCTGGCGGAGGGGAAGTGCTCACGTGACACGGCCCGAATGGTGCTTTCTCTTCTTAGTCTGTACTATGGACAAAAGGACATGATGACAATTGTTTAGTGAACGAAGCCGACTGATTTGGGAGTTGGAACGAAAAAGATGGTCCTTCCCAGCCTGTCTCGGAATCTTTGCATCTTTAAATGTGCACTTCGAGGCTCACTTATGCTCCAGATATATTGTGGTTTTATCTGAATCTTAATCATGGGATAAATTTAATTGAATTGCATTGCT
Organism: Metschnikowia continentalis; assembly: GCA_002370835.1. Taxonomy (NCBI): domain Eukaryota; kingdom Fungi; phylum Ascomycota; class Pichiomycetes; order Serinales; family Metschnikowiaceae; genus Metschnikowia; species Metschnikowia continentalis. Next base: position 4,801 of record NLAO01001584.1, on the reverse strand, counting down.
TTAAGTGTATGGCTGTAATTGTATTGCTGTAATGAATCATGTATGGATGTGGGGATTGGTTGGGGTGGCTGCAATTCTTGGTGGGGTGAGCATGGTGGTCGCGGCCGTTTTATATACCCACCATATGCTTGATTGTTTCAGACCTGATACATCCCGAACCTTGCATTTGTGTCTGCATTTGCCACCCAACCTGCAGCTCCCAATATATAAGTAGTCAGTTCCCACACCTCATTACTTTACACACGGGCTACACACGCCTCTCAGGAGCCTATCCATCCAGAAGATCGAAGAAACCTTATGTCATTATTCATTCTTGGGTTCTTAGTTACTCCTAATCCGGTTCTTAGGCTCTTAGTTACTTCTAATCCGGTTCTTAGGTTCTTAGGGGTGCTACTAATCTGTACTAGGAAATCCGTCTGGTGGTCACTAGTGATACCGTTCTTGGTTTAGCGGGATCCCCTCTATATATACTTGAAATTCCTTGGACTCCTTGCTTTTGGGTGGGGACTTGGTAATACCTTTTCTGAAGTCAAACCTGACTACTCCTGATGCCAAGACCTAGATACAATACTAGTCTGCACTTATGCATTCCTCGGATTCTTATGAGTGTTGGAACATGAGGAATCAGTACATCTCCGATGTACTATATTTTCCCTGTGACTGCATATTCCATGTGACTGCATGTAAGCAGGACAAATGAAACAGTGAATGGTTCATAATATGCAGAAATAGTCTAATGGTGTTCGATGTCCCACAGAAAAGGTGGTGGGTGGTAATTTACAAGGACTAAGCAAAGAAATGAGAAGTTACTCTTATTAATCATAGAGCCAGGTCAGACTGAACAACTATAGGACAACCGCTCCAAATTATGGACTTAAGAATTGTGAAGTTCAACAATAAAGCTTGTTCAATTCATCAGTACTGCAGGTAACACTTTAGTTGCAAACACACGTTATCATATCTTGCAGGTCAGTACAACTTACAGGCCAGTACTTACAGGCCAGTACATCTTACAGGACAGTACATCTTACATGTTCACATGAGAGGAGGTGGGTGAAAGCTAGTGGGTGTAAAGCTTTTTACTTACTGGTGACCTGCATATAGTGTATCACTTTAACGTTTTAGGGTTCATCTGGGGGTTCTGTTCGCTTAAAAGGGGTTGGGTTTGTAGCCGGCTTCTGGAGTCAAACCTTGAACTTTTATTTTGACTAAACTAGGTAAAAAGACTGGTTTCTCAAATTTTCCCGGGCATTCCCCATATTTATAGACAGTCGTCGCTACGTGGGTAGTCCGGAGTCGGTTTGCAGGTATCTCCGGATCCCTGGAAGATATCTCCGGACTCTAGAAGGTATCTCCGGATCCCAGTGTTCCTGTGGGTTGCGCCATGGGCTGTTGTCTGCCCGTCTGTGAATCTCATTCATGACATAACGCATACAACGCATCTACGAAGTACCTTGACTCCGTACATGCTAAGTAGTCATTGACTGTTAGAGTTAGTCTGTTCTTGGTCTGTTCTTGGTCTGTTCTTGGTCTGTTCTTGGTCTGTTCTTGGTCTGTTCTTGGTCTGTTCTTGGTCTGTTCTTGGTCTGTTCTTGGTCTGTTCTTGGTCTGTTCTTGGTCTGTTCTTGGTCTGTTCTTGGTCTGTTCTTGGTCTGTTCTTGGTCTGTTCTTGGTCTGTTCTTGGTCTGTTCTTGGTCTGTTCTTGGTCTGTTCTTGGTCTGTTCTTGGTCTGTTCTTGGTCTGTTCTTGGTCTGTTCTTGGTCTGTTCTTGGTCTGTTCTTGGTCTGTTCTTGGTCTGTTCTTGGTCTGTTCTTGGTCTGTTCTTGGTCTGTTCTTGGTCTGTTCTTGGTCTGTTCTTGGTCTGTTCTTGGTCTGTTCTTGGTCTGTTCTTGGTCTGTTCTTGGTCTGTTCTTGGTCTGTTCTTGGTCTGTTCTTGGTCTGTTCTTGGTCTGTTCTTGGTCTGTTCTTGGTCTGTTCTTGGTCTGTTCTTGGTCTGTTCTTGGTCTGTTCTTGGTCTGTTCTTGGTCTGTTCTTGGTCTGTTCTTGGTCTGTTCTTGGTCTGTTCTTGGTCTGTTCTTGGTCTGTTCTTGGTCTGTTCTTGGTCTGTTCTTGGTCTGTTCTTGGTCTGTTCTTGGTCTGTTCTTGGTCTGTTCTTGGTCTGTTCTTGGTCTGTTCTTGGTCTGTTCTTGGTCTGTTCTTGGTCTGTTCTTGGTCTGTTCTTGGTCTGTTCTTGGTCTGTTCTTGGTCTTTTCTTGGTCGTTCTTGGTCTGTTGTTGGTCTCTTCTTGGTCGTTCTTGGTCTGTTCTTGGTCTGCTCTTGGTTTGTTCTTGGTCTCTTCCTGTATTTAAGGACTTCCTCGATTACTCTAGATTCAATACAAACCATCATACACTTTAGGATGATCTAGAGCTACGACCCCAGTCCTTCCCAGAAAATCATAATACTATATCCTAGCCTACTGTTGAACGTTAGCATATACCATTTGGTATACAGGAACCGTTATATAGTTGGACTGTAATAATTCTCTCAATTGCGTGACTTAGGTAATCAGTTCTGTCATCTATCTTATAACTCTATTGCTATGTAAAGTAGTGAGTTCGTGATCGTGATATCTGTTTCACAATTAATGCCGCTCAACACTGAGCAGGATCCTTGCTTTATATAGTTAGTCCTGGGAACTCCTAAACGGTCTCTCTCCTTCATCAATCTGTCATCTACAATGCCTCCAAGACAATGCCTTCTCCAAGACTATGCCTTCTTCAAGACAATGCTCAGAATTAGACGAGAATTAGACGAGAGCTAGATGAGAGCTATACGAGAGCTAGATGAATGCCCATAGATCCTTGGCTCTACCTTTGTCTCTTCTTCACCAATACCCAACATTGTTTCATCTGGATAGCTTGGCATGAACATGCAGTACTCGCACATGTACAGTGTTTTTCAAAGCTATTCAAACCAGTGCGACAAAATGATTCAAATTAGCGCGACAGAATGTTTCGAACCACACTAGCAAAATTAAACAAACCAATTATTCAAAAAGTTTCGTACCCTTTCGCACAGTATTTCGAACCAATTTTATAAAACTAATACACTTATTACAGTGATTTTCAAAACTATTCAAACCAATCTGGCAAAACGATTCTACCAAAATTGAACAAACCAATAATTCAAAATTAAACAAACCAATAATTCAAAATTAAACAAACCAATAATTCAAAATTAAACAAACCAATAATTCAAAAAGTTTTGTACCCCTTCGCACAATGTTTCAAACCAAATGGCGTAGTGTTTCACACCAACTTTCATTAGATTTCAATATTCTGAAATCTTAATTTTGGAGGATTACCTGATATGGTACTATATTTGGGACAAAAGTCTTGCAGTATCAATCAAGGGTTAAAAACGGACGGAACCTAACTAGTTTCCTTGTTATCCTGTATACAATAACTTATTAGGGGTGTAAGAAACTTTTTGAATTATTTGTTTGTTTAATTTTGTTAGTGTGGTTTGAACCATTCTGTCTTCTTGGTTTGAATCGTTTTGCCGCGCTGGTTTGAATAGTTTTGAAGAACACTGTACTCCTTCGCACAGTCTTTCAAACCAATTTTAAAAACTAATACACTTATTACACTACACTAGTTCAAATAGACTTAAAGAGTAACCATTACAAAACAATTGTGAATACGGGGCCCGTGTAATTTCTTATATACTTCTTTGCTTAGTAAGAATAAAATGAATGATTATATAACCCCTAACAAATTGTTGTATACAGGATAACAAGGAAACCAGTTCAGTTTCAGTTTCAGTTTCGTCCGTTTTTCACCCTTGATTGGTACTGCAAGACTTTTGTCCCAAATGTAGTACCAAAAGAGGCAATTGTCCAGATTTAAGATTTCAGATTTAAGATTTTAGAATATTGAATTCGAATAAAATTTGGTTTGAACCATTCTGTCTTCTTGGTTTGAACCATTTTGTTTTGTTGGTTTGAACCATTTTGTCTTCTTGGTTCGAAACATTTTGTCGCACTGGTTTGAATGGTTTTGAAAAACACTGTACTCGCACATGTACTGGTCTCTTAAGTTCATCAGTCACATGTCGCGCGTTCCAACACCTACCACTGAGTATTAAGTCTACCAGAGTATTAAGTCTACCAGGGTATCAAGTCTACCAGAGTATTAAATCTACCAGAGTATTAAGTCTACTAGAGTATTAAGTCTACTAGAGTATTAAGTCTACTAGAGTATTAAGTCTACCAGAGTATTAAGTCTACTAGAGTATTAAGTCTACCAGAGTATTAAGTCTACCAGAGTATTAAGTCTACTAGAGTATTAAGTCTACCAGAGTATTAAGTCTACTAGAGTATTAAGTCTACCAGAGTATTAAGTCTACCAGAGTATTATAGTCTACTAGAGTATTATAGTCTACCAGAGTATTATAGTCTACTAGAGTATTATAGTCTACCAGAGTATTAAGTCTACCAGAGTATTAAGTCTACTAGAGTATTATAGTCTACTAGAGTATTATATGCTGGAATTGTTGTATACACTCCCATGATCTGGAATAGTTACCACGTTAAGTTTCAACTAGCGTCTTAGCTTTGGCACTTCAGTAACCATTTCTGTAGTTTCCATTTTATCTTTATCTATATTAAACTAGAATGTCCTTGACTTGTTGTTCCAATTGATACCGTTCAAGTCTGAGCACCCTTCCTATATGTATAATCAGGTCTGGGACTCCAGTCCTAACCCACTCGGCCCATTGTCTTCTCCAGAACAATGGCCAATATTGGACAAGTGTTAGA
>NLAO01001583.1:27967-39634 GCA_002370835.1 Metschnikowia continentalis | reverse complement strand
AGTAGTAGTAGTAGTAGTAGTAGTAGTAGTAGTAGTAGCAGTAGTAGTAGTATAGTAGTAGTAGTAGTAGTAGTAGTAGTAGTAGTACATAGTAGCAGTATTACATAGTGTATTGTTAGGTTCGTGTTACGTCAGGTACTATGTTTACTATAATCATTCGCCGTAACGTCACTGAGTACACCGAGTGAAGAAGAACGCACGAGAATCCGGCGAGAGTGAAAATTGATCCACCAATCAATTATATGATATTGAGGTAATGTCAAATAAATAGAGCGCTCCTTCGATTGGTGAGTTGGCGAAGAAAAAGGGGTTGGGGATGATGTGACAAAATGAGTTGAGGATGTGACAAAATGAGTTGAGGATGTGACAAAATGAGTTGAGGATGTGACAAAATGAGTTGAGGATGTGACGAAATGAGTTGGGGATGTGACGAAATGAGTTGAGGATGATACCACTATTGTTGAATACTTTGTGAATACTGCTGCACCTTCGATACAACGTCTAACTCACGTTCGCTGGAAGATACGTTGGTACGAGCACTTACGACACATCACCAACCTCCTGATTATCCAGATTCATTCGTATAGACTCAATCTTTTCTGTCGGTATCTCTGGACACTCCAGTATAGACTTTTCTAGGTCCAGAGCACACAGCCCCAGCTTCATACTAGACATTTGAGTTAGTGGTATCATCGCATCACTCTGGTATCTTCAGACTCCAATAGCCATTTTGGCCTGACAATCCGGCCCTGCCGCCAATGCTTCGGAAATTCTCACCCCCAGTTGATCCGGTACAGTTGGACCAGCATCCATACATCTCTGAACCTCTGGTTCACGAACCAAGAATAATCCATTTCCCGGTTAATTCATGATAACACGACATTAGCCATCCGAGATCTCATATCTCTTACTTGCATAGAAATGTTCCTTTTATTTTTTCCGTTACAGTATCCTGAAATAGTTGCATCTTCGCATCACTCGGGTGTCTTCGACTCGAATATCTTCAATTGCTTGCAAGGAATGCAACTGGTCGGCATGACTCACTGTGCACCCCGTTCCCTAGGTCTAGACACATCACTGTCCTGGAACTAACCTCCCCCTAGGTCTAGGTATAGCACTGTCCTAGAGCTAAACTTGGAACAACCTCTAGGAGTTGGTAAAGTGATACCTCCGACCCAAACTTTTGTCTGCTCACGGATGACGATATCACACATTATTGCCATAACGATTCCATTGGCTTCATTCCGCTAAATCATTTCGATGCGAAACATGAGGGATAAGAAATACTTTCTCGATTCCTTGTGCATCACAAAGCTTCACACGCTGCTCATATATGTATGCTCTCCCATTATCCGATCTCCATTCTGGGTGTAGTGCCGTTTCGGAAACTTCAACTCAGATCTGTGGCATTAGCAATAGCAATCTCGTCATGAGAGACTTTGCTACTACTCTTTTGGGTGCCAATTATGTAACGACTAGGTTGCACCCGGTTGGTCAGGCGGAAAACTCTGCTAGTACAGGTGCCAAAGTCTAAATGGAGGCAATTTACTTGGAAGTTCAAGCCACAAGAACCCTCAGAAGATTTAAGTCAGGAGTCAATTCTATGAAGAATTCATTGAAGAGATAGAAAACTTTTGAATCGAGGGTAACTATTAAGAAAATGAAAGGAATAGAGAAACATTATTCAGAAGTGTTGATTGTCTCTTGATTGATTTCATGATACCTAATGATTATTATAAGTGAATTGCTGAGACGTTTGGTGAATTTCTGAGACGTTTGGTGAATTGCTAAGACGTTTGGTGAATTGCTAAGTCGTTTGATGAATTGCTAAGACGTTTGGTGAACTGCTGAGACGTTTGGTGAATTGGTCATATATTAATATTTCTTCTGACCTAAAGACCTTTTCCAACTCTAATGGTTTACCTGCATCAGGAGCTTCCAGCTCAGAAGACATTTACTTCTAGTGACAATGTTTCAAGTCTAATTTCCAGTCTTTTAAAGTCTAAAGACCTATCTTCAAACATCTATTCGATGTTTTCCAAATTCTAGACGTTTTGGTTTTAACTTCTACTACAAAAACAATTACTGAAAATAGTAATTACCTTATAACTAGCTCTTGGAAGACCTGGCGGTGAAGTAGCCCGAGTCAAGCAGCTCTTCGCTGGCAAAGGCAATGTTACCCGAAGCCAACATCTGGTAGCCAAACTCGCTGAAGTTGTCGTTATCGCCCAAGGTATCATGTACACTTGCACTCTGCAACACAAGCGTCTCGTCTGAGCCTCCAAGCTCCATCAAGTAGCCTTGGAGCTCCGAGTCGGGAATCAGACCCAAAGTATTTCCAGACTGGGGATACCATGAGATCAGCGTATCCTGGGCATTGAACTCTTCATCCACAATGAACCGCACCTGTTTTAGTAGTCTGGACGGCCCTGAGCGCAAGTCTAAAAAACCACAGTCGTTTTCAATGGGTTCGGGCGATTCGTCGTTGAATGTTCCGTCAAACGACAGGATCGGCGATAACACAAGGTAGTTGCAGCCGAAGATGGATGGAACAACCTGGTTATTGAAGCTGGCCTCGGGGTTGGTTTCCGAAATGGCTGTATCCAGCGAGCTGGACGACCCACTTCCAGTTTGGTCGCTTGGAAGACTCTGCACATTTTGTACATTCATCTGTGATATGCCAGAGCCATTGAGCCCGGTACTAGGAGTATGGCTGGGGGCATTGATTGGGGCACTGGGGAGACTCTGCAACGTCTCAAGGAGCATTTTGATCAAAGCTGCCAAAGCAGGCTCATGGGCCACCAGGTGCTTGGACAGGCGGATGCTGGAGGCACTGGACCTCCGCACCATCTTGCCGGGCGATGCTGTGTACTGGAAACCCAGGGTTTTTAAGTACAGCTCGGAAGCAGAAGTGTTTCCCATGTTGCTGGACGACATGTTGATGTTACTCAGAGTCATGTTGTTTGAAGACATGTGGATGTTACTCAGAGTCATGTTGTTGGACATGTTGTTAGACATGTTGATATTGCTCGAAGTCATGTTTGTCATGTTTGTCATGTTTGAAGACATGTTGATATTGCTCGAAGTCATGTTGAGGTTCCCCATAGTCAAACCATTCAATCCCATTGCCATTTCAAGCCCATTACCGTTCATATTGTTAAGCCCATTACCGTTAAGTCCAAGGCCATTGCCTGTAGACTTCAAGTACTCGAGAACCTGCTGGATAAGAACAATGCCAGCTTCACGAGGCAGGATCAGAGGCTCCATTGGCAAAGGTACAGGACCAGGTACAGGCATCCCTGCAATCATCCTGCCCGGAGCCGACTTCACCATGAACGAGTCCTCCATGCTGCCCAGACGCAGCTCAGTATCATAAAGCTCTTGCCGTTGCAAGTTGGCCCGCTCCAAGAATTGACACACCATACACGTGTCCGTCTCGGAATGACTAGAACCACACGCCGACGAAGGAGTTTCCTGGGACTTTTGCACCGCCAACATATTGCGGGAATTCTGTACCATGGATAACTGCTCAGAACTGGCCCCAGTGGCAGGAGGAGCCTGAGGGGCCTGAGTCGTTTCGGACGTGGGCATATCATCCACTTGCATCTGGTCTGCATCGGGGTGAACCTCTTTGGGAGCGTTGCCCCGGAACACAGTGCTAAAAACGTGGGGGAAATGGGGCTTATGAGCATCCCGGTGCATGTATCCCCGGACCTTCTTATATCCAGATGACGTGGGCCGGACCATCTTGTGGGCCACATTCTCCAAAGCAGCGGTTTGCTTCTTCAAGGGTTCTTTCAACTTCTTGAGCTCTGCCTTGGAGGTTTCGAGCCAGTACTCTGCATACGACCAGATCTTTCCCGTGGTGTTTTCCAGTGAGCTGACGGAAACGCCAAAAAGCGTTACTCTTTGGGACATGGCTTCGGGGTCCGATGGCATGTTGGAGATGCAAAGCGCCACGGGGTCTGCAGGAGATGTGGGCATCACCGGCACCGATACCGATACCGAGGATGAAGAGACCGTCATTTCCACCGAAGTATTTGGCACAGCCGACGACGAAGACAGAGTTCTTGTGGGGGGCCTTGGAAGCAATTCAGCAGGACGTTTCTTGGCCCGGAGCGTTTTATAGCGGAACACGTGTTTCTGGTCCACGGGACGGGGCCTATGGCGGCCGTTCAAGTGGGACTGGTACACGGGAGCAGAAAACGCCTTGTGGAGAGCCTCTCTTCCAAGCTTGGAGTTGGGCAGCACATTGTGCAACAACACCCGTTTGGTAAGAGGCACGTATCTTGTCTTGAAGCGCTTGGAAAACGACGGCACGGCCAAATTCAGCTCACGCCGCCGCACCCGGGGCGTCCGTGCCAGGCTCAAGATGGTCCTCTGCTGTCTCCGCAATTGCAAGTAACTTTCATGGTTCTGAGCAAGGATGTCTGTGTAGGCAGTATTGGTAGCGATGGAGTGTGATCTCGTCATTAGCAAAAGTGGAGGAGAGAGGACAGGAGGGAGGGGAGGCGGGCCGTTTAAACCTTCGGCGGAGGGGACACAGACACGCATATTTATATGCACGAGCAAGCATATGGGTACAAACAGGTGTAGATATAGGCACAAAAGTCCAGTGCGTTCGTGTCCATGGTGCAATGGTGTCCATGGCGCATTGATGTCCATGGTGCATTGATGTCCATGGTACATTGGTGTTCACGATGCATTAATGTCCATGGTGTATTGGAAAAGTGATGTATGGCCCTGCCATTTTGCACCCATTATTCGCGCGACCAAAACGCGCAACCACAACTACCCTCATTTCAGACTCATGTTTGTCCAGTATGCTCATGATACGTCAGTATTCCCTGATAAGGAAATGAACCTCGCTAAGGCTCACCTTTTTGCCCAAGGGGTTCCACAGTTTCCACAAATAGAGTGAGCTAATTATGAAGCAACTTCTTTTCTCCGGTCATACAAATCGAGGTGGAGACTTCACTCTAACTTGGAGAAATAACGTCATGGAACTTGGAGAAATCATGGCATTTGGAGAACTAACATCATGGCACTTGGAGAAATAACATCATGGCACTTGGAGAAATAACATCATGGCACTTGGAGAAGGGCGGAGGTTCGTACCATGATGCCCTCACTGTATTGTGAATGTATACCAAATTCACAGGATAATTCTGACCTAAATCCTGTTTATGCAAAATTTACCTCCCAGCCCATTTCGTCCAACATCTCGTTCCAGTCCACTGCAAGGTCGCCCATGGAATTAGTCATCCATACCTTCTCTACCATGGCCTTCACACGCACCACGTTCCAGGGCCCGTAAGATTTCATGAAATCATCAAACCGCTGCCGCATGAGTTCCCTTTCTTGTGTGGACACACAGTGGATACCTGCCATGAAGATCGGGAATACTAGTGCTCCTTGCACTGAAGTATGGAGCAACGCATCGATGCGGTCTATAAGCTTTGAAGTCAAAACTCGGCTCTGTAATGACGATGGGTTGGTTCTCAAAACCGCTTGTCGGAGGTACAATTTGCAGGTCAACTTGAGGGCCTCGAACGACGTAAGCTGGAGCTCCCAATCGGACTCTGAAAGGTTTTCGAGGTCTTCCGATTCGGGGTTGAGCCCGTTGATCATGGTTTCAAGCTGCTGCGCTTTTTCTGCAATCAACGAAATATGGGCAAACCTCCTGCGCCGCCATTCGGGGTCGGTTTTCTTCGGCAAAAGTCCTCCTGCCGCTGGTTCGAGTTCCTCCTCAAGCGCGGAGGGCTCTGTTGTGTTATAATCATTTGCGGCACCCGAAATCTTATCAATATCGCCGTTTTTCGCTTCCCGCAGCAACTGACTGATATCCCCAATGGCTTTAAAGAGCGATTTGGATACTCCAAGCAACGGGTTGATGTTTCCACGGGAAATGCCCGCCTTGTCCCGAAAAATTTCTGAATACACTTCTGTGGGGAAATATGTGCCTCTCTCCACGTTGGAACTGGCCAAGAGGTCGTGGTAGGCGAAGTTGGAAATGAGCCAATGCTCCTCCTTATTATTGTTGAAGTTCAAGATACCACCGTTCATTTTGAGGAGATTGGCTGCCCATTTGAGGAACACAGACCAATATTTGATGTCACCCCTGCATATTTCAGCTCCACAGAGAATAAGAAGTGTGGCGAGCTTATTGACAATAGCTCTGCGGTTGATTTGGCCATTCTTCTCTTCATTTTCCGGGTTTGGAGTCTTCGGTGCTTCCAAAACGGCTTCATCCTCAATGAACCCTCCCCCTAGCGAGTCGTTAAGGTGACTAGCTGCTAGTTTTGCATATTGTGACCCTTCAGCCATCCATTTTCCGCCCAAATGGAACCCTGCCCATGCCAAAATCCCATACATCACGCCCTTATCCTTTTGGGCCAACGGAAGAAACACCCTTTGGTAAGAATTGGAGTCCACGTTGGTGGGAGGTGCAATTGACACTTTCTTGGAGAGCGTCTCGCAGTAGTAATTATAAAGATAAAGATCTCGGGAACAGAGTTCTGGAAAAAGCGATAATGAGGGCCGAGGAGATGGATAATATGTTGACATGAACCCGGACGCTAGGTCATAAAGCTGCACGCCATTGAATGGGATATCTGCATCGGACACTGGTTTCATGGGCAGCAAAGGAAGCTTGGAAAAGGTCTCATGTGGAGAAAAGACCAGAACAGGCCCAGGGTCCAGACTTTGTAGAGGATCAGAACTTTGTGGATTCAGAACTCGTGGATCTAGATTTTGTTGATCCAGGTGTTGTGGATCCAGAGCTTCCTGTATAGTGAGTTTTGGGGAAGCAGCATTGGATTGGGATAAGTCTTTGAGGAAGTGAAGAAATGCCAGGGAACTTTCCAGATCATGACCATTGGCAGCCTTGAAAAAGTTGGAGAAGGAAGCAATCCGGTCCATGGAAGCAGACCCGGAGTCAGATGCAGGCCCACTGCCTGAAACAGGTCTATGGTTAACGTCATAGCCATTAATATGTGAATAACCGTTTGGTTCTTCAAACAGTCGTTCCTGAAACACCATTGGACTGTCAAACCCGGGGTCTGCACCACCAAAATGGTCTAGAACATTCGGAATGGGTGATGGTTTTGGCTTGATGAGAGCATGTGAGCCACCAGAAGAGTTATTGGGAAAAGACTGACTGGGAAAAGACTGACTGGGGAAAGAAGCACTCGGGAAAGCTGAACTGGGATATAATATTTCTTGTTTCACATGTGATTCAGGACCTGTTGCGGGACCTATTGCAACACCTGGTTCTAGGCCTGGCTCTAGTCCTGGCTCTAGTCTTGGTTCTAGACCTTGTTGTAGGCCTTGGTCTAGTCCTGTTTCTAGATCATACTTCCCATTCATATCGACATTCTCGTTTTTGATGAACTTATCGGGTGATTCTGAGCTTGAACTGAGCAGTACACTTCCAGGTCCATCATCCAAGCTTTTTCTCCCACCCAAACTGTTTTCACCCATTATCTTTCCATTTCCATCACCAATGGTTTTTCCATCAATAGCACTTTTGATAGACGAATTGGAAACTCCTGTCTTCTTTCTCTTGCGCAACTTCAAATTGCGTTCTTTCTCTTGTACTTTCTGTCGTAGCAAGCGGATCTGTTCCTTATTCATGGAGGAGTAGTCCACCCATACACACTCCTTGCCTAGTCTATGGCAGTCACTACATACAGGCTTCTTGTCATCACACTTTTTTTTTCGGAATTTGCATGTCTGACACCCTTCCCTTGATTTCCGGGTAGCTTTGAAGCGGGCATTGATCTGGCCAATTTCGGGGGAAGAGTTGAGAACTCCGAAGTGACACTGGGTCGGCCCGGGGGTCACCTGCCCCGGTAGTTTTGCACCCACAGCTTTTGGAGGGTTTTCACCCAGCCTGGAATCCACCATGGCTTTAAACACAGCGGTATTTTTGATGTTGTAGCTCCACAAGCATCTCGGTGGTGGTGATGCGGGTAAGTGCACGTGATAAACACGTGATAATATCACGTGTATTTTAGCGTATGTGCATATATCACGTGAGACACGGCTATGTGAGTGAATATCACGTGCGAGTATTACACATGATTATTATCACGTGTAGGATCACATGACCATTCAAAACGGTTCACGTGGCGTTGACGTGTCCTTAACCCATATCGTCTCGGAGTGTTTCATGTGTTTTGAACTCTTCTTTTCATCAAAAAGAAATGATTTTATTGGAGCTTAATCGTTCATCGCTGCAGTTTGCGTGGTGGCGTTGGCCTCAACGGAGTGAAACAATGATGCATGAACAATGAAACACACCTGAAACGCTCGTGAAACGCTCGTGTAACACTAGTGAGACAATAGAGTTAGGAGCCCTTGCCCCCGTGTTTTCCAAACGTAACACAAACGCCATAAAAAACTTCCTTGTCTTTGCAGCGGTTCAGGATCCACTCAAAATGGATTCGCAGCATTCCATGGAAGGTCATGTGACGCTTCATCACGTGATCGTTTAATTTGTTTTTCCCAAAATTTTTTATAACTTTCACCATCTCTTCCAAATTTTCACAGCACAATTCCATTTAACGATTCTAATACTTTCCTAATTCGGGAAAAGTAAAAGAACTCGAAAACCGGGCAGAAAAAAATGGGTGGGGAGAACAAGGAAAGGAAACTTGTGTGCAGTACCGAGCCTCAGGCGGTATTGCTGATTCGCAACGGATTTTTTCCCGAGAGTTTGCCTCACTTTTTTTCTTCCATAGATAATTCACACCATAATAGCCCCAAATGTCCTTAAAGCGTATTAACAAAGAGTTGCTCGACTTAGGAAGGTATGTTGATTAAATTAAGCCAGCGGCTAAATGTGGGGAGAACCGAAAATCGCTGTTCCTTCCTCGCCTCCTTCTCCACGCGTCCGTTTCTTCTTTGGCGTTCCTTGACCTTCTTTGGCCGCAATTTGGTCGTCAATTTGATGGAGATCCAACCTCCGAGAACTGTTGACGGCCAAACTGAACCAAGTGAAGGTCAGGGTTAGGGCACAGGTCGAAGGACGTCTAGAGCTGGGTTCTGGACCAGTTCAAGTCAAGACCGGAGTTAATAGGTCCGATCTGGATGGATCGGATCTGGACATTGATTGGGTCAGGTCCACATCAGATCCAGGTTTAGGTCAATAGAAGTAGGCGGAGATGGAAAATGCCGACGGCTGTTACTGCTAATGACATTCATAGATACTAACCAATAGAGACCCACCATCGTCGTGCTCTGCAGGCCCCGTTGGAGATGATTTGTACCACTGGCAAGCATCGATCATGGGCCCTCCAGACTCGCCTTACGCCGGCGGAGTGTTCTTCCTCTCGATCCACTTCCCCACAGACTACCCCTTCAAGGCCCCTAAGGTCAACTTCACCACGAAGATTTACCATCCTAACATCAACGGGTCCGGGTCCATCTGTCTAGATATCTTGAAGGAGCAATGGTCGCCAGCACTCACCATCTCTAAGGTGCTTTTGTCTATCTGTTCATTATTGACAGATGCAAACCCCGACGATCCTTTGGTGCCGGAGATTGCTCACGTGTACAAGCTGGACAGAGCCAAGTACGAGACCAACGCGCGCGAGTGGACCAAGAAGTATGCTGTCTAGGTGCACCTGGTGTGCTTGGGCTCATCTAAATAGATCAATGGATCGTCATTGCCATTCAAGTTGTTCACGTAGTTACTAAATTACCTGGTCACTGACTACACTACAAAGACCCGTGGTAATCTGTGTTTTGTAGATCATAGTATTTTACAGGTCACACGACAGTATGTAAAGACAATGTAGTCTTTGTATAAACAATTGTGTATTCACTGACCAATCAAATCTTATGGTTAAATCTGTTTCATGATTGTTTCATGGTTTTTTCAGAATTGTTTCATGATTGTTTCATGGTTGTTTCATGATTGTTTCATGATTGTTTCATGGTTGTTTCATGATTATTTCATGATTATTCACAATTGTTTCATGATTATTCACAATTGTTTCATGTTTATTATTATGGTCCCATTTCTGGTCCCATTTTAGGTCCTTAATGCTCGTGTGCGAAAAAATACGAATATTGGGTACTAAAATTAGTGAGCATTAGTCTGCTTCAATGTTGGTTCTTGAACTACCACTTGGACTAACAAAGGAGTTCCTCGGCTAATCTACATTCAATACATACCATAATAAAATTTACTATATAAGGAATATGTTCAATATATAAACTAACAGACTAACAGGAACCTCCCACTGTTAAGTCCTTACAGTTGAGAGTTGTAGTATACACTCCCATAAGCTGGAACAGTTACAGTGTTTTTCAAAGTATTCAAACCAGCGAGACAGAGTAGTTCAAACCACACTAGCAAAATTAAACAAACCAATACAATATGAATGACTACATAACTCCTAACAAGTTGTTGTATACAGGATAGCAAGGAAACCAGTTAGGTTCCGTCCATTTTCACCCTTGATTGAATTGGTACTGCAAGACTTTTTTTCCAAATGTAGTACCATATGAGGTAATCGTCCAGATTTAAAATTTCAGATTTAAGATTTCAGATTTCAAATTTCAGAATATTGAATTCCAATAAAAGTTGGTGTAGAACATTACGCCATTTGGTTTGAAAGATTGTGCAAAGGGGTTCGAAACTTTTTAAGTTATTATTTAATTTTGCTAGTGCTAGTATGGTTTGAAACGTTTTGCCCTGCTGGTTTGAATAGTTTTGAAAAATACTGTACGGAAATTTGATATTGATAGTGAGAAAAAAAGTGAGTGAGAAAAAAAGTGAGTGAGAAAAAAAGTGGGTGAGTACAGTGTTTTTCAAGACTATTCAAACCAGCGCGGCGAAATGGTTCGAACCAAGAAGACAAAACATTTTGTCATGCTGGTTTGAATCATTTTGTCGCTCTGGTTTGAATAGTTTTGAAAAACACTGTATATAAGAGGAAATCGTCCAGATTTAATATTTCAGATTTCAGGATATTGAATTCTAATAAAAATTGGTGTGAAACATTACGCCATTTGGTTTGAACAATTCTATTGTTGGGAATTAGCGATGGCGGTATCATAG
The DNA here is from genome assembly GCA_002370835.1 of Metschnikowia continentalis. Classification (NCBI taxonomy): domain Eukaryota; kingdom Fungi; phylum Ascomycota; class Pichiomycetes; order Serinales; family Metschnikowiaceae; genus Metschnikowia; species Metschnikowia continentalis. The sequence continues at coordinate 28,563 of NLAO01001583.1, read as the reverse complement.
TCAGGCACAGTTACATCGTTATTGGCTAATAACTCTAAGAGATATGGGGCAGTGGTAGTCATAGTTGCTTCCTTTTGAAGTGTTGAGATGAGTTACTAATGTATACTAGATGGTCTGTAGTATTCTGGTCAATGATAATACCGTTCAACCAGGAGCGGATTCTCCTCTATATATACTTTTCCATCCTGGAATCCTTCTTCCTGCACCGGTCTTCTTAATACGTCGTCTCCAGGGCAAACCTGATTCCTCCTGACGACAAGGTCCGATTGTAATGCTGGGCTTCATGTAAGCGCCGTGTACTGCATGTAACATCTTCCCTGCACACACTAGTTAGCGCATCTTGCATATCCAACAAAACGTGGCTCCGAAAAACTCTCCACCAGAACAATGGTAAGGATTGTTTTATAATATTCGAAAGGATTATTATAGTACTTCATACAACAATGGTCGTGACACGGTGTTTGCAATGGCCATTGTAACAACCGGACTGAGAGGCTTCATAACACCTTCATAGGCAGAGTCTTGCATATAGCGGATCTAACTGCATAGATAGTATAGGGTAGTATAGATAGTATAGGGTAGTATAGATAGTATAG
>NLAO01001583.1:0-27854 GCA_002370835.1 Metschnikowia continentalis | reverse complement strand
TATAGATAGTATAGGGTATTATAGATAGTATAGGGTAGTATAGATAGTATAGGGTAGTATAGATAGTATAGGGTTGTAGGGTCGTATAGATGGTATAGGGTTGTAGGGTCGTATAGATAGTATAGGGTATTATAGATAGTATAGGGTAGTATAGATAGTATAGGGTAGTATAGATAGTATAGGGTTGTAGGGTCGTATAGATGGTATAGGGTTGTAGGGTCGTATAGATAGTATAGGGTATTATAGATAGTATAGGGTAGTATAGATAGTATAGGGTAGTATAGATAGTATAGGGTTGTAGGGTCGTATAGATGGTATAGGGAAGTATAGATAGTATAGGGAAGTAGGATAGTATAGGGTAGTACACGTACGAGTACGGCATGTTCATGCCAAACTATCCAGATGAAACAAGGTTGGGGTATTGTTGAAGAAGAGGCAAAGGTAGAGCCAAGACTGTATGGGATTTCGTCTAGCTCTCGTCTAACTCTCTAGCTCTGAGCATTGTCTTGGAGAAGAAAATGTAGTTGAGAGAGATTGACGAAGGAGAGAGACCGTTTAGGAGTTCCCAGGACTAACTATATAAAGCAAGGATCCTGCTCAGTGTTGAGCGGAATCAATTGTGAAACAGAAATCAAGAACTCACTACTTTACATAGCAATAGAGTTATAAGACAGATGACAGAACTGATTACCCAAGTCACGCAATTGAGAGAATTATTGCAGTCCAACTATGTAACGGTTCCTGTATATCAATTGGTTTATGCTAACGTTCAACAGATAGTATAGGGTAGTAGGTTAGTATAGGGTAGTAGGTTAGTATAGGGTAGTAGGTTAGTATAGGGTAGTAGGTTAGTATAGGGTAGTAGGTTAGTATAGGGTAGTAGGTTAGTATAGGGTAGTAGGTTAGTATAGGGTAGTAGGTTAGTATAGGGTAGTAGGTTAGTATAGGGTAGTAGGTTAGTATAGGGTAGTAGGTTAGTATAGGGTAGTAGGTTAGTATAGGGTAGTAGGTTAGTATAGGGTAGTAGGTTAGTATAGGGTAGTAGGTTAGTATAGGGTAGTAGGTTAGTATAGGGTAGTAGGTTAGTATAGGGTAGTAGGTTAGTATAGGGTAGTAGGTTAGTATAGGGTAGTAGGTTAGTATAGGGTAGTAGGTTAGTATAGGGTAGTAGGTTAGTATAGGGTAGTAGGTTAGTATAGGGTAGTAGGTTAGTATAGGGTAGTAGGTTAGTATAGGGTAGTAGGTTAGTATAGGGTAGTAGGTTAGTATAGGGTAGTAGGTTAGTATAGGGTAGTAGGTTAGTATAGGGTAGTAGGTTAGTATAGGGTAGTAGGTTAGTATAGGGTAGTAGGTTAGTATAGGGTAGTAGGTTAGTATAGGGTAGTAGGTTAGTATAGGGTAGTAGGTTAGTATAGGGTAGTAGGTTAGTATAGGGTAGTAGGTTAGTATAGGGTAGTAGGTTAGTATAGGGTAGTAGGTTAGTATAGGGTAGTAGGTTAGTATAGGGTAGTAGGTTAGTATAGGGTAGTAGGTTAGTATAGGGTAGTAGGGTAGTATAGATAGTATAGGGTAGTGAGGTAGTAGGGTAGTAGGGTAGTATAGTGAGTACAGGATAGAGATTAGAGGCTAGAGATTAGAGGCTACAGACTAGAGACTAGAGACTAGGGTCTAAAGTATGGCAAGTAGAAAGGTATGAGAGGTTAAAGGTATGAATGAAGAGGGAAAAAGGTCGTGCTAAAGCCTCTCACCATCAACACACTCCCTAGCATCTTCTTCAACAGCACACTAGCATCTTCCCCAATAGCACCATAACGCCGATTTTCCAACAGTACCATCACCAGTTTTTGGGAGTTTGAATAAACATCTCTTGCTATGTCTCTACCACCGTAGCCATTCACGTGACTTTGATCATGTAAAGGCCCAATCCCAATTCAGTGTTTTTCAAAACTATTCAAACCAGCACGGCAAAATGATTCAAACAACACTAGCAAAATTAAACAAACCAATACAACACATAACTCCTAACAAGTCGTTGTATACAGGATGACAAGGAAACCAGTTCAGTTTCAGTTTCGTCCGTTTTTCACCCTTGATTAGTACTGCAAGACTTTTGTCCCAAATGTATTGCCATATCAGGTAATCGTCCAGATTTAAGATTTCAGAATATTGAATTCTAATAAAAGTTGGTGTAAAACATTACGCCATTTGGTTTGAAAGACTGTACGAAGGGGTACGAAACTTTTTGTCTTCTTGGTTCGAAACATTTTGTCGTGCTGGTTTGAATAGTTTTGAAAAGTACTGTATAAAAGACATCAATAAAATGTCAACTCAGGGGACCCACCAATAATTTTTTTTCATTTTTTTTTTTTTTTTTTTTTTTTTTTTTTTCATTTCTTTGTTCAATCTTTTCTTTTCAGTCAGATTTAAATGCGAATAAGCGGAGAAAACGTCTTCAGATCTGCTGTAACATGGCTTCGGGTGCCAGTATCGAAACAGACCCGGTGAAAACCCGGTGAAAAAACTCCCAATATAAGCCACTAGGTGACCAAGCGATCCCAGGGGACCTTTAATATATCAAGAACATTCTTGACCGGCAGCTTTAATGGCAGTCTTAATTCATAATCCTTTCTTGATTTCACCATAAATCAACCACTAACAAGAGCAATCAACCGACCCTTACTTTGGAGAGTATATCGGTCTTTGAATAAGACCTACAGCCTGTTTCAGATTTCGTATATCTATCAATCACATGTTTTATGTTAATCTGTCGACCATTCATCTGGAATAATAATTAGTATGGAGGTACTAATGTTTGCGAAGGACTTGGTCTGTTTCTCCATATTTGCGAGGTTTGCACCCATTCAACTGACATCCACTTAACCAACGCATCTATACTTTTCAACTTAGCTAGTATGTTTTGAATACACTTTAATGTGATGAGTTGAGTATTTGAACTTGAAGGGTACGTCTGCGCTATATGTCCATGACACTAGGTCCGTGCGTATAAATGGCACACGGAACAGTGAAGTGTAATGAATAGAAGGTGCAGTAAAATATTATCTCCATTACATACTCACATTCATTACCATTTACGAACCATCGATTATTTTACTACCATTTACCAACCATAATAATGACCAACTATTGACCATCCATTATATTGACCATCCATTATATTGACCATCCATTATATTGACCATCCATTATATTGACCATAACCATTCCACTGACCATTACTCTGTTTGACCTTTTTATTTTCTTTGTCTTATTTTTATTCCACCTCTCTCGATTTTTAACCCTTCTTGATACTCTCTCAATCTACTCACTCCCCCATTGTACTTCCTCGATATTGTTCTCTCACTAGCCAGTGCGTAATCTCTCATTCTACTATGCGAACTGTGCGCCTCGCGAGTAACTGATTGATTCGCGCGCAGTCACGCACCCGTTGCGATCACTGTGTTGAACTTGCAGGATTTCTATACTTGTTTGGATCACGTGCCCACGGCACGTGACGAAGTGAGACAAGTTCATGGTCGTACAGTGGGGCATGCAAGGGTTGGATAACACTTGCTGCATGTGCAGATGAGCACATTTCTAACACTGATCAGAAAAAGGGGTCTACGACACCCTACGATAGGAGTGGAGGAACCCCGCACCTTGGTTGACATAGCAACCAAGATCCTGGATACATAAGGAGGGCGTTGCCCGTTCTAGTGAACGATATTGATACAGAGATCAGTCACGTGAACCCTAGTTTAGTTATTATAGGAATATAACATATGAGTACAACAACTTCCCTGCCTTACTTAAAGAAGTTGTTAGACAACGGAAGGACTCGCATTCCGGTATACATGAGTGTAAAGGATAACGCTCGACACACTGTTGTTCCTGAAGTGCGTAAGGTTTTTTACTTTAAAATGTTAGTATAAGTAACTAAAATTATAAGTAACCAAAAGTATAAGTAACCAAAAGTATAAGTAATTATCAGTATAAGTAACCAAAAGTATAAGCCAAAAGTGTAAGTAACCAACAGTATGAGTAACCAAAAGTATTAGTAACTAATAGTATAAGTAATTATCAGTATAAGTAATTATCAGTATAAGTGTTATGTTCTTTATAACGTGTTTAACCTAAACTTGTATTCGTTGATGGTTGCTCAATGAGAGGAACCGAAGCGGTTTATATAACTTTGAGAGAAACGTGGCTTCGAAAAACTCTCCACCAGAACAATGGGTAAACATTGCTCCAGAGTAAACAAAAGGGTCCATTAATCACGAACTACCGTGATGGCCGGAACGCCGTGACACGGCGTTTGCAATGTCCATAGTAACAACGGACTGAGAGGCTTCATAATACCTTCATAGGCAGGGTCCGGCGTATGGCGGATCTAACATCCCCCCCAGCCTCGATATCGATTTATCAGGCATTGGAAGGCCATGTTTTTGAGCGTATTCTCGGTAAAGTTGGGGAGCGGTTGATTTCAAATCTCCACCTCGTACCGTAATGGCTTCGCCCTTTGGAAGTGTCAGTGGCGGAGATGCCATCAGCACTGATGAGATGACCGACCCACTCTATCTGAGGGCTGAAAAAAGTACACTTATCCCAATTGACTTCGTGTTGATTGCGAGTGAGAACTTCAAGTACGGCTCGAACATGTTGCGTATGGTTCTCAAGATCAGGACTGAAAATAAGAGTATCGTCCAAATACACACGGCAATATGAGTGGTGGTCACGTAAAAGTTCGGTCATGTAGGAACCGAAAACTTGGGTGGGAAGAGACGGATCGAAGGCTTGCACGGGTGCTGTCTTGGCGATTGCCTGCTTTAAATCTTCAAAGACTCCTTGACAAATAGGGGTCCATTCAAAAATTGCCTTATTGGCGAGGAGGTCAATCAATGGTTGAGAAGAATGCACCGTAGGTAGGATAAACGTCATATACAGACCGCAGCGTCCGAGAGACGAGATAATCCAAAAATTCACCTTTCGGTGACGCGTTTCTCTCAAAGTTATATAAGCCGCTTCGGTTCCTCTCATTGAGGAACCATCAACAAATATAAGAAGTTAGGCATAAATGTATTAAAGAACATAACAATAAGTAACTAAAAGTGTAAGTAATCTTCAGTATAAGTAATCTTCAGTATAAGTAATTATCAGTATAAGTAACCAAAAGTATAAGTAACTAAATGTGTAAGTAACCAACAGTATTAGTAACTAAAAGTATAAGCCAAAAGTGTAAGTAACTAAAAGTGTAAGTAATCAAAAGTGCAAGTAACCAACAGTATAAGTAACCAAAAGTATAAGCCAAAAGTGTAAGTAACTAAAAGTATAAATATCCAAAGGTGTAAGTAACCAAAAGTATAAGTAACCAACAGTATAAGTAACCAAAAGTATAAGCCAAAAGTATAAGCCAAAAGTGTAAGTAACCAAAAGTATAAGTAACTAAAAGTATAAGTAACCAAAAGTATAAGTAATTATCAGAATAAGTAATTATCAGCATGAGTAAGAAACAGGGATAGATACTGATTCTGCTCTAAGGTTAGTTCATAATAGAAATATTCAAAGTACCTTCACAGTATGCGTACATCAAACTCCATACCCTACCAACTTCCCCAACAGAACCATCAAAATGTCTTTTATTTGGATGAATCCTGCACACAACACATCTTCAAGTATCTTAAGTCTGAATATACTATGTACTCGTTTACAGTTAGTATGGAGGTGGAGAGTGAGTTAGTAAGGAGGTGGAGAGTGAGGTGGAGCTAGGTCGCGCACCTGCATATATCGCTATTCAATTTAGAGATGTACGGGTGTTTAAAAAATAGTGAGGTGTACAGGTTTATCTCACCACCGCTACTTCTCACAGCATCAGCTCTCTAGTTCCTCCAACCAAACTAGACCAGGGGAGATCGTCAGCGAGGCACACTTGAAATTGAAGACAAAAAAGCCGTAGTGCAGATAGTCACATCCGTACATCCAAGATCCATAAACACCAGTACACCCAAACACCAGTACACCCATCCCCCGCCCCCCCTCAAGATTCCCCAATCAACTACATTCAAACCAGTACACCAAACCAGTACGCCAACCTCCAAGATTCTCACTACCGTATACACTCCAGTGAGGACCAGATCAACCAAACCCCACTACAATTGCCGCCACAGTACCTAAAATGGACCGTTTGGCGCCGTTTCAGGTCAACGATAAATGTCGCCTCTTTCTGCTTGCGAAAAAACTCCAGGAAAAAGACTATTTTAAGGAAGTGTTGAGCTCGTTCCAGAGTCGTGTTCTAGCCCATATCTTGGGCCTAGATAACCAGGAATTGTGGGCGTCTTTTCTCGATGGTAATTGTACGTTGAAAATCGACCCAGAAGACGAAACCTCCGAGGAAAATGATGACGAGGGGCTTGAGGAGGGCTCCAAACCTTTGGCCTCCTTGGCTCTCAATTTACGCTTTGTTCTCTGGGAAAAAGCCATTGATTTCTACTTTGCCTTTGACTCCAAATCCACTAAACCTCAATTCCTGGATGTGGAGCATCCCCTGCTTGATTACGACTTGATTGATCTGCTAGATCTGCAACCCGAAGAGCCCGTGGAAGAGCCTGTGGAGAAGCAAATCCGTTCGGAGGAAGATGATTACGATGACGACGACGATGAGGATGAAAAAACCTCGAAAAACACCGAAAAACCCGCTGGAAACGGCCTGTTGGAGCGTCTGGACGGCCACGTGGTCATCCGGATGCCCATTTCTGCATTTAGACAGAAAAACTCTCCGGAACAAAGCTCAGAGAAGCCTGACGAACTCCCGGCCCCTTCTTCACTTGAAGAAAGAGACATTCAGATCAAGAATTTCAACAAAATATATCACAATTTCGAGTACGACCGGGAAACGTTAATCAAAAGGAGAAAACTCGAGAAATCAGATCTCCAGATTGAAAACCAGAAACCGGTGGAGGGCGAAGATAGCGATATTCCCATCACTTTTGGTGCTGCCCTGCACTCGTTGAAGCATTTACTCGAGACAATCCGGGAAAAACGAGACGACATTGCGCTCAACGACATCGAATTGCGCTCTCTCTTCATGGATATCCGAAAAAACCGGGGAAAATGGGCCAACGACGAACGTGTGGGCCAGGAAGAGCTCTATGAGGCCTGTGAGAAGGTGCTCCATGATTTAAGAGGATATACGGAACACCTGACGCCGTTTTTAAACAAAGTTTCTAAACGGGAGGCCCCAAATTATGGGCTCATAATCAAAAATCCCATGGATTTGAATACGGTCATGAAGAAACTCAAGAGTTTGGCATATCAGTCCAAACAAGAGTTTGTGGACGATCTCATGCTCATCTGGAACAATTGTTTGGTGTACAATACCGACCCCAAGCACTTCTTAAGGGCACACGCTATAGCCATGCAAAAAAAGACGCAAAAACTAGCTCCAATGATCCCCGAGATCACCATTAGAAACCGGTCGGAGATGGAAAAAGACGATGAAATCGACCATGAAGGGAGCCAGACCCCATCGGCCAAAGGGGCCGGAAAAGGAGGAAAATCGTCCAAAAAGGGACAAATGAGACGGGAAGTGGTCAAGGAAGAGACCGGAACCCAGGTGGAGGTTCCCAAAGAGGAAGAAAAGTTGCCTACACCAGCAGCACCGACTGAGGCGCACGTGACTACCGAAGATGTGGCCGAGGATGAGGAAGACGAAGCCGAGGAAGGTGATGCCGAGACCAGAGAGGAAGATAATGATGATCACCAGGATGCTGAGCTCCAGGCGTGGAAAGTGCTTACGGCCAAGTCTCGAGCCAATTACTGTTCGGCCCGAGCTTCCCTTTTCGACGATGACCACCTGCTCCGAATGAACGCCGAAGCAATAATCCGGGAGTCCAAGAAAATGAGCGATTTCAACCATTTCCTCGACAACAAAGAGGTGGTTTCTAAGGGCAACAAGTTGCTTGACAACGACGAACCATACCTTTTGGAGTACGACATTGCAGGTGGAATTCCGGAGCTCGCCTATAAAGGTATCGATGACTCTCTGCAGGACAAGTATGAGAATGCCATGGTGGATGTGATTTTAAAGGAAGGAGGAGGCGAAAAAACGGGGCTTGTTTTGGACCCCAAAAAGGGCCTCAATGGGCTCTACACCAAAAACATCACGGAGATCCAGGAAATCCGCAAGATTTGCTTCAAGATCCTGCTTATTCGGCAGATGCAGACGCAACAGTTTATGCACCGGACGCAAATGAGACAGCCCGAAATCGAATTTTTAAAGGAAGTGGACGTGGACGATGTTTCCAAGTTACCCAACCATGAACTTAATGATCTGGGGGTGCAGTATGCAGCACTCCGGAAAAGCGTGGCCAAAATCAGCATGCACACTGGGTTTGAAAGCACCGATTCGGTGGCCATCAATACGCTCACTCAGGTGGCTGAAAAGTACCTTCTGAACCTTGCCAAGACCATGAAGTTGCATTCGGAGAGTACACTGCGCAATACGCTTAGGAAAAAAGAAATTGTTCTACTTTCGCTTTTGGAAAACGGAGTGGAAAAGCCTGACGATCTCTATACCTTCATACAGGAACGGGTCAAGAAAACAGAAGCCAAATTGGAGGATCTCCGGGCCAAATTATCGGGATTCCTTAAGGATTTGCTCCGGCCCACGCTTGAAAACTTCAATGAACAGAATTTCGACGATAATAGTGAGCAATTCACGACGGGAGACTTCACTAACGAATTGGGCGATGATTTCTTTGGATTCAAGGAATTGGGTCTTGATAAGGAGTTCAAAATGCTTCTGTCGTCGGTTCCAGTTTACCTTCTCCATTCACGGCTCAACAATTCGTTCAATAGCACGGGATCTACGAGCAAGACCACCAAGTACGAGGATTTGAAGGACTTAGAAACGGTTAAATTGACTGCAGCAGATGTGCCTGCACAGATCGGGCTTCTCCACGGGTTTTACACTGAATTGGTACTGAAATCCGAGGCCGCCTACCTCAAGCAGCAGAAGAGAAAAGGCGAGAGCTTGGAACTTCCGGCTCCAGACCAATTGCGCCTTTTAGAGGATGAAGAGTTGCCCCAGAAGCAGAGGAATATCCGGCCCAGACTTCCGCCTACGGGAAAAATTGCTTCGGTCAAGAAGAAACCGCTCAATGCCACGTTTATTTTGCTGGAGGAGGAGGAGGGCGACGATGTGAAGGAACAAGAGGAAAACGACGACGACGCGGATTCAATCTTTGGTATTGACATCAGTATGGACGAGTAATCCATCGGTCAATGTCAGACACTCAGTGTCAGTCCATGTGCAATGCTGAAGTCTTAATATGGCATACTATGGCTACTCGTCTTAATATGGTTCATTATGGCCTACTTGTCTTACTACACCTACTTGTCTTGCTAGACCTACTTGTCTTACTAGACCTACTTGTCTTACTAGACCGACTTGTCTTACTAGACCTACTTGTCTTACTAGACCGACTTGTCTTACTAGACCGACTTGTCTTACTAGACCCACTTGTCTTACTAGACCCACTTGTCTTACTAGACCCACTTGTCTTACTAGACCCACTTGTCTTACTAAGGCTACAATACGGGTGATTCAGATTGAAAATGGGTGAAATACTTAATGAAGGGGAAGAAGAGTTCTAAAAATGAACTGGACTGGATCTGGATATGACTGTCTTGGAAAGACTACACATCGTGGAACAATTCTCCAGACGAATGCAGATTTTGAAGAGGTTTCGGTGCCGAAGGAATCGAAACTTGGGTATCTGAAAGTCATTGAAAGTGATACGGGACCTCAAGTCTATTATATCTGAGGAATAGTGCCAGGAATAGTGACTTAAGGATGATTACATTTGGAGTATCTAGTATACTCGAGGGTCACTAACCAGGGACTTCGTATGTGGAGGAGGACTTACCCTGAGAATTCGAAACAATAAATTATTTGGGACCTGAGGACCTGATTACGTGAATACCTGAGTACCTGAGTACTTGGAATTTACAGGGGTATCCAAATTCATGCTCGGAGGTACTCGAATTTCTGGGATCTGACTTGAAGTCAACTCTCAAGAAGACACTCACTCACCAAGCCATTGGCGACCTTCCTGGAGTTGAATGCATCACGCATAAGTTCTCCCTGTTTGGTCAATGGAACACCCGTCCATCACGCAATTTGAGTTCTTTCTACCACCTATATCTTCTTCTTGGCAAGCACTTAGACAGCAACAGCAAACTCGATACACTTGAGGCTTGAAGAGTGAAGCTTGATACAGTAAGACTCGAAGCTTGAAGAGAGAAGCTTGAAGCTTGATACACTACGACTCGAAGCTTGAAGAGTGAAGCTTGACAGACTAAGACTCGAAGCTTGAAGAGTGAAGCTTGAAGCTTGATACACTAAGACTCGAAGCTTGAAGAGAGAAGCTTGAAGCTTGATACACTAAGACTCGAAGCTTGAAGAGTGAAGCTTGATACACTAAGACTCGAAGCTTGAAGAGTGAAGCTTGAAGCTTGATACACTACGACTCCAAGCTTGAAGAGTGAAGCTTGAAGCTTGATACACTACGACTCCAAGCTTGAAGAGTGAAGCTTGATACACTAAGACTCGAAGCTCGAAGCTTGAAGCTTGAAGCTTGATACAATACGGCTTGATACAGCCTAGATTTAATGTACTATATTACTAGATACACTGGTGAACATCAGTATAGTAGCCGCAAATCATCACTTGTAATGTACTAGGGTGATGAAATTAGTTCCCTTTAGTATTTATTACTAATACAAAAGTATAATATACACAAAACAGACTTTTTAGACTAGATTTCAATATTCTACTCTCTCCCCTAAGATACCCCCAAGATAAACCCGTACACCTCAAAGATACCCCCCTCAAGATAAACCCGTACACCTCAAAGATACCCCCCTCAAGATAAACCCGTACACCCCAAAGATACCCCCCTTAGAGGAAGAGGAGAGGAGTTGGTGAAAACTCAATAGATGATAATAGTAATGAGGTTCCACGATACGGTACCAATAGATATATACTGGGGAAATAGCTGTCTCCCGAGTCTAAGTCTGTCTATATTTGAGTCTAAGTTTGTGTATATCTGAGTCTAAGTCTGTCTATATCTGAGTCTAAGTTTGTCTATATCTGAGTCTAAGTTTGTATATATCTGAGTCTAAGTTTGTCTATATGAGAGTTTCATAACCTGAAGAGAATCAGTCCATGTCCTAAGTAAACATCAGTACCTCTACACTAATTAAACCCTGATACTGATTTCAAAAAGCTTGATCTCTATTACTATTATATCAAGACTCTTATCACTTATCGAAAACCAACAAAACGCCGGATTGATATTGAAGCTCCTGATGCATTGACTCCATTGACGCCTGATTTAAAGTGCAAGAACATTTCTTATTTTAAGCCATTTTATTGATGACGCTTTTAAACTTGTTTCATTGAAAAGCGATTATAGACGGAGGTCTCAAAACTCACTGCTTAAACTTTCAATTCTCTAAACACTTCGGTGTTCTCTCTCGGAGTTTTTCCACTTTATTTTGAACTTTTCTCCGACCCGCATTTATAGTCTTGTTGCCTATGAATATACGTATATATATATATAGTATTAGTCGGTCTGATATCCGAAGACATCTTGGTATGTCCTCCCTCAGTTGATACAGTGTTTTTCAAAACTATTCAAACCAGCGCAGCAAAACGATTCAAACCACACTAGCTAAATTAAACGAAGACGAACAAGTGGAACAGGAAGAGAATGACAATCGGTAGACTAGACAGATAAGACAGATAAGACAGACTTGACGAGCTCTGGAAAGTAACTAGACAAAACCTAGACAAAATGCAGACAGCAAATAGACAGAAAATAGACAAAACCTGGACAAAATGCAGACAGAAAAAAGACAGAAAATAGACAAATATTAGACAAACATTAGACAAGTATTAGTCAATAATAGTTAAGTACACTCTGTTTCTACACATTTCAAAAAATGTTTTGTATTGATATATATATGCATACGTCCTGATATCTCAGTATTTAAGCAATAACACAGGCAGGAGACCATCCGTACTTGGTCTTGAGGGTCCAGAAGTTGTCCTTTGGAGCAGAGGTAGATTTCTTAGAAGTTTGTTGAGGAGCAGCCATTGTAATTGATGTTGATGGAGATTTGAAAAGATGGAGGAAAAGCCTACTTATATACTTTTCTTTTCAGCTTTGCATGCACGTTCTCAAGGCATGTACTTTCGATGCAATGCTAAGCATGCGTGATTTTGGGTGCGAAAGTTCCCGCACCTTGAGTTTGAGAAACTTACCCCTTTCGGCGGCCACAATGGACTCTAGACAAAAAACCAACCCGCCCAAATCCGAGGGCGGAAAAAATTTTATTAGATTCCAAAAAAGGTTTCCAAAAACAAATGTAAGATTATGCAAGTCCAGATATGAAGGTTGAGGTTGAAGTTTCATATCCGGACTTACAACTCCGGACCAACTCAGAACTCAAATCAAAACGCAAATCCAGACTTTTAGGTAAAAGGTTTGCATCTCTCAAAGCAAAGTACTTTTCGTCAAACTTAGAGCCTCAAAAAAGAGTCACAGAGTCCATCGGCCACCATGCAGATGCATATGCACGATCCTCTAAGTGGTAGTCTGCATCCAAAAAGAGACACATCGTATTGATAACTTAATCAGATGCATAATCGGAAACTTCCGGTCATCCAGGTTTTCTTGGCATAACAAAATTTCCGAAACTGTCGATTGGTGAAGAATTTTGATGTTCTATGGAGATGTACTGCAGACAAGGCAGAAGCTGAACCGTCACCCTAAAAGTCAACCAGACCCAGTGAATTTAGTCAATGACGTCAACAAGTATTCCATTTAGTCGTATAACCACCACCCCCAAACACCAGTATTATATTCTGGTGGACCAAGTACTAAGATCAAGTATTGACCAACACTGAGACTTAGTAGTGAGTAGCACTGACTAAGACCAAGTACTGACCAAGACCAAGAACTGACCAAGACCAAGCACTGACCAACTCTGAGACTCAGTAGTGAGTACAGTGTTTTTCAAAACTATTCAAACCAGTGCGACAAAATGGTTCGAATCAAGAAGACAGAATGGTTCAAACCAAATGGCGTAATGTTTCACACCAACTTTTATTTGAATTAAATATTCTGAAACCTTAAATCTGAACGATTGCCTCATATGTACTACATTTGGGAGTCTTGCAATACCAATCAATGGTCAAAACGGACGGAACAACTTGTCTATTTGGTTTGAAAGACTGTGTGAAGGGGTACGAAACTTTTTGTCACGCTGGTTTGAACCATTTTGTCTTGTTGGTTCGAAACATTTTGTCGCGCTGGTTTGAATAGTTTTGAAAAACACTGTATGCTATACTTTAATTTGTTACACCTTGGTGAAAGTTCAGCTACCACGGAATATAATTGGGTGAACGTTTAGCAGAGTTCCGAAAAGAGGATATACCAAGTTGTCTCCCGAAACCAGACCCATCAATTTTAATTAGTATGGAGGTACTGATGTTTTACTAAGGACTTGGATTGATTCGCCTTTGGTGGCGCTCCTGCATGGTTGGTGGCTGCAAATATATAAGGCGGGGGTCACAAATGAGAACGTCTATAAAAGGCGAGCATCCGTCCCCCCAAAAAACTTCGCCCACCAATTTTTGTTCCCTCTTTCTTTTTCCTTTCCCTCTATTTTTTTTTTCTCTTCTACATTAGTTACACCATTTCGTCACTGTCACTAGAACGGACTCTATACAAGTTACACCAAGTTACACCAAGTTACACCAAGTTACACCAAGTTACACCAAGTTACACCAAGTTACACCAAGTTACACCAAGTTACACCAAGTTGCACCAAGTTACACCAAGTTACACCAAGTTACACCAAGTTACACCATGTTACACCATGTTACACCATGTTACACCATGTTACACCATGTTACACCACGTTACACCATGTTTCAGCATATTTTTATTTCTTAATTTTACCTTGAATTGTTTGTCTAGCTGTGGATTGATTGTCTAGCTGTGGATTGTTCCTTCAATATTTAATACCCTTTTTACTAGGTAGTTATACCCATTTGTTTCACTTAACAAAAAAAAAAAGACAAAAAAATGGTAGAGTTACTAATTTATGAGAGGTTTCAAGCGGGAAAATGATAATAATGCGTTTGGGTTTTGGTTGTCTCGGAGTTAAGTATTGGGTACAAAGGGTGACCGAGTCACAGTGAACTAGGTCCAGCTCGATCCCACATTCAGTCTAATAAGGACTCTTATAACTACACTTTGATGTCTATGGCTACCAGTCTAACAGTGACAATCCGATAATAATTTCAATCCCAATTTGAATGATTCAAACTGATTGATTCAATCAGAATCCCACTTTGATCATGACTCGAATAGTGACAGACTGATCCATGGTCTGTGTGATGGTACCTCTAAATGACCATTTTAAATGCCATTATGATAGTACTAGTTTGAAAAAGACTTTGCATGTCATTACAATCAAAGGACAGCTAACTCACGGTGGATGAGGCCATATAAGTTAGTCATTGCTTGATATCATAAGACAGATTATGGAAGTGAATGACTCTATGTTCTGACTTGCTTTTTTTGAGCAGAACTCATACTATTCGGTTGCTTTCCATAATGTTTTAGGCTACAGGCTTAGGCTATACGAAGCGGATATCTGGATGCAAGTACTAATAACTCCATGAACAATGAAAGCTGGTTATTTGGCCAGAATACAGGAAGATTCAAGCGAACAGTTTGCTTGTTATATAAGGAAACTTGTGACATGCAAACCCACACTATCCATACTCCAAGTGGATATAACAGTGAACCAACTGTACTAAACAGAGTTTTAGTGTCAATGGTTCCAGCAATTCATTGAAGTGACTCCTAAGGAAAAGTACTATATACCAGGGTTAACACGAAGAAGAGGATATGTGAAATTCAGGTTTGATATCACATTACAGTGAATGATCTTATCCAACTTATTAATCTCTCAGACCAAGCGGCTGTTCCATCTCTTTGACCAAGTGGCTGTTCCATCTCTTTGACCAAGCGAATATTCCATCTCTTTGACCAAGCGGATGTTCCACTCTCCGACCAAGCGGATCTCCGAATGCTAAGTCTTAATGAACCATAGGTCTAGATCAGCTCTGGTCTAAGAAAAGAACTAGATCAAATAATGGTCTAGATGATTGGGAATCTGGAAAATAAGGGGTCCATATGAAATTACACTCTGGCCCCTCAGTGACTCTATAACTAGCCTCTTCCTTGGTCTGCTCCGCAATCCAATCCATGGTGCGCGAATTGTCACTCATTTTACCACTACTGAGGATTAGGGTACTCTCTACTACTATACTCACGACTGAGGACTAGAATTTTCTCTACTACTATGCTGCTAGTGAAATATTCTACACAACTACACATTGGTTCGCCTTACTAATGGAATTCCAAATGCTTCTATTAGTACAATTTGACGTTCTCCACTGCTCCCGGTATGCACCCGTACATCCCACGCGGTGCCTCGCCGCACGTGCCACTGCTTGATCTATTCCATACTAATACTCATTAAGTGTACTGGAAACGCGTTGGACCTGAGTAGCTTTTTGGAACCCATAAAAGCTCTCATTTATTTGCTTCTATACCTGATATACTGGCTACACGTGACTTGTCCAACACTTCTGCCGCTTCTACATGCCGGACCATGCCTAAGAACACTCTTCAACTCCACGTTTCTCCATCACAAACACTGGAACCCCCGGAAAAATCCATCGAATATGCTCTAAGGCCGCTCCGTGATATTTCTCCCGACATTCTTCTTCGTCGAGATGTTTTTGGCAGAAATATACTACATATAAGCATCGTCTCCAATAATACCCTCCGACTCGCCGAATTGCTCTCCATGCCCCTTCTGAAGTCCCTCATTGCTTCCCAGGACATGGAAAATGGTTGGAACGTACTCCATTACGTCTTCTTCTATAAAAGAATGGCTTGTTTACGCATCCTATTGGCTTATTTTGCTGACCAGCCCCAAAACGCTTTTTTGGACCTCCTAAAGAGAAAGGATAGATGCAGGAGAGACCCTTTGCTGCTTTTGGGGAATGATGCCCGGGAAATGTTTTGGATTCCTGAATATATCAATGAAAATGATGATTTTCACTTGATTAAGAGGTGTCCTGCAGATACGTCCCGAATCTTCAGTCCCACTTGTTGGTGGACCCTGGACCGGGGGTCTTCGGGGGCTTACGCCTTTGGGTCTAATCTATATGGCAATTTGGGCCTTGGAACGGGCGAGGACCGGGCAGGCCCGACCCGCGTATCCATTGCACGTGGTGAAAATGATACAAATGACTTTCCACGTGATGTGTCACATGATGCATCACATGATATTTCACGTGATAACACCAGAATCAGATCTCTCCGAGTTTCAACATACCACTCTGCGCTTGTTACGGTTTCAGGACAAGTGTATACTTGTGGAGCAGGCAAACGGGGTCGGTTGGGCCATGGAAACTCTCATAACTCGGAGGAATATGAACTCGTGCCAAAGCTATACGCAGTCCGGGAGTGTGTGATCTCCAACGGCCACAACTTAGCACTTACTTTTTCCAATCGACTTTTTTCCTGGGGTCTGAATAATTATGGGCAACTTGGATACGAGAGCAACAAGAGTGGCTTCGGCAAAAGAGGAGACATTTACGAGGTTTATCTGCAGGAAATCCGATATTTCCGGCAATTTCCCCAAGACCTAATAGGTGTGGCCGTTTCTAATGTGCACTCGCTCACATATACAACTGACACGATCTTTTTTTGGGGCCTAAATATTGGGCAAATGGGTATACCGGTGGAAAAAGGGGAGGACTTTGTTGTGGGGCACGTGACACAGCTAGGAAAGGTAGTGCAGCAACCCCAGAGTATTTCCATCCGGGAGTACATTCGGCATGTGGCAACTTGTGACACGTGCACGGTAGTAGTCACAGAAGCCAATGATGTCATTGTTTTCTTCCAGAACCAGCGGGTAAAACTTCCTAAAATGGCACCCAGGGTGGATCCGTCGCTCCATTTCGAGGTGTTTAAGCCCTCGGTTATGACCCGGGCTCCATACATCAAGAAAACACGCGTGAAATCACCGGAGAATATTCATTTCTTGCTCGATACAGGAGAGGTCGTGCAGTGCCTATTCAACGCCAGTTCCCCAAAGAATTCAAAGTACCAAACGCTCTGGACTCCTTTCACGGCTAATGTGCAGGCCGTAGATATGGACACCGCCAATGATGGGTCTTTAATTTTATGCACAGTCGATGGAACTGTATTCACGAGGAATTTGGGTTCTGATTTACACCCACGGAGAGGCTCTGGCGGAGCTCACTCGAAGCGAAAGTTCTCCAAAGTCCAGGGCATGAATCGGGTGGTACGGGTTTCCTGTACAGACAACTTTACCTCTTTTGGTCTTCTCCGGGACGAAATCGACCCTCTCCCCTATAAACTCCAGCAGAACGACTTCTTTAAGGATATGGAATATTTGAGTCCGTTGGTGGAGCCAGATCCGTACCGAAAACAGGATCAGTTGCTTGACGTGGATCACGTGACGAATTGTTACATCAGTCCCCGGTTTGGAGACACTTCGGGGTTGGAAATTACAGACCGCTTACATCAGATGTATATTGAGCGGCACACGACTCCCGAAATCTCCCCAAATACTTATCAGGCGATTTCCCCCGAAGTTGTCCTCACTCATAAGCAAATGTTGAGGTCCTGCATTCAGCGTACCCTGTTCCAGCTCAATTGGCTGCGACCCAAATTCTGTGACGGGCAAATTGTGGCCAAGGGGATCACGTTAGGATTCCACCATGCGCTTCTCTACCGAAGATCTGCAATGTGCAGGCAATTATTCACCAATTCAGATCAATTTTTCATGGACCAAAACATCAAGGGTCACTACAAAAACGGCACGCTCTTTTTTGAAACAGAAATTGAGCCAATTGCACTTTTGGTGTTTGTTCATTTTGTCTATACCAACCAAGTATTGGATTTCTGGACCCAGGGCTCCAAACTGGATAAGGAAATGAGTATCCGGAGTGATTTCCGGACCTTAGTGGGTCTTTTCCAGATGGATCTGTATGAAAGTGACTTAGTTTTTCTCCGACAAATGTCCCAATTGGATGAAAAGTTCGGTGACGTCGAGGTTGATTTGGCTGGGGGTGAAAAAATCCGCTGTCTGTCGTTTATCATCAGTAGGAGTGCTTTTTTCGAGACAATTTTGGCATGGGATGGTTCTGTTCGGGTGGAAAGTGAAGAAAATGGTGGTTTCGAACATGTGCCTCCGCAGAATGTGTCCGGACTTATAACCCCGGAGTCCCAGAATTCGTCTCAGAATCTTCAGAACTTCAACTCCTCACCTCTGAAGTACATCTCATTGGAAAACGTGACTTTGCCCCAGATGAAAGTGATTCTTCGTCACCTTCAGGGATGCAAAGATACAGATGTTTTGAGCCCTGAGCACGTTATTATGTCGGACCCAGATGATTTTGTCAATTTCCTCCTTGATATGATCGAAATTTGCGATGAACTTTTGCTAGTGCAACTCAAACGGCTCTGTGAGTTGGCCATCCAAAGCTATATTGGTTTAGACAATGTGTTGGTGTTGTTAAGCCATGCTGACGGTCTCAATGCCCCCAAACTTTTTATGTCCTGCTGCTGGTACATCTACCACAATCTAGAACTTGTGGTTTTCGATCCCTACTTCAAGGACATCGACGAGAATCTTTGGGGAAGGGTAGAGCATATTCTAGAGCTCTTGGAAAAGTGCAAAAGGCCCGATTTTGTGGTGGGTGAGAAAGGAGAAGTCAATTGGGATATTTCCGGACCCCAAATACCGTCCAAATTAGTGGACGACTTCTTATTCGATTTTTCTACCTACAACGAGATTTACATGAGCGATCGGAAGGGGTACACGAGTTTTGAGCCCGTTTTTGAAGTTTCCGAGGTGTCGCGGCGCCGAAAACTGAGCAAAATGTCCCGGAATGCGTTGGAAGGGCTGTTTTCGATGGCCGAAATGCGGGAAACGCTCCAGAGATCGAGTTCGGACCGTTCGGCTCTGGAAAGTGCAGTTGACGATGATGACTTTGAGCTTGTTACACGGAGGAAAAGAGACGATCCGAGGAAATCAATA
Organism: Metschnikowia continentalis; assembly: GCA_002370835.1. NCBI lineage: Eukaryota > Fungi > Ascomycota > Pichiomycetes > Serinales > Metschnikowiaceae > Metschnikowia > Metschnikowia continentalis. The sequence goes on along the minus strand of NLAO01001583.1, from coordinate 8,636 downwards.
GACAGGGATGTTAAGGTTGGAAATAAGACGGTTGGATCTCACATGGAAGTACCAGAAAAAGAGGCCAAGAAAAATGACGCAAATAATGCAAATGGTGCAAATGGTGGAAATGGTGGAAATTTGGCGATTGGGAGGAAGATACCGGAAATCTCTAAACCAACGCCTATTCTAGGCGAAACTATTGGGCTGGAAAAACGGCAAACCAAAATCAAATTTGCGCCAGCCATGAAATTATCCCAAAAAGAACGCAAGGCGAAAAGCCAGGGCCAGAGCCAGGTGGTGGTGGAGAAAGAAAAGGTGGAACTCAGGAATCCCTGGGCCAAACCTGCAAACAACAGCAGCGAGATAACTAGAGCTGGTTATTCAAGTTCAAGCATTTTGGGAACCAGTGGTAGTTTGAATGGTAATTCTGCACTTCACGATTTGCCAATTCTTGGACAAGGGCCCAAGTCCGGGACCAAAAAAGGCTCCAAAAGTGCTAAAACTATGTCCAGTTTTCTCCATGAAGACACTCCTAAACCCACGCAGCCCCAGAAACCAACCAAAACTTTACAAGAGATTCAGCAAGAGCAAGAGTTTGCACGGTGGTGGGAAGAAGAGTGTAAGAGGGTTCAAGTAGAGGAGGAGAGGCTCATGAGGTTAACTCGGGGCGAAACACCCAGACCTCGAGGCGAAACACAGAATTCCCGAGGCAGAGGTAGAGGCCGTGGTCGGGGCAGACTGTCATAGATCCAAGGTCTTCTGTGCATACTCAGAGCAACATAGGGTCGATTGGCATTGGCCTTAATTCCATGACCCAGTTTCTCATGTGGCCGGTTGTGCTTCTGAGAGAAGTGTTTATCATTGTGGTGGATTCCATGAGTTTCATGCGAGGACACAAAAATGACTTGCTACCGAGACTAAAAAACGACACTTCCAGCAATAAAGAGTTGGAGGGGTCGAAACAAGGATTGGTTTAAAGCGTCTGCTAAATACGAGGAGCTTTCATCTTGGGTCTGAGTAGACGGTGAACAGGACCAATTTTCAGAAAATACTTGAGTCAACGTTGAGCCATTGGACAAATAACTACAGTCTGGTCAAGAGAAACTGGAAACTTACACTGGTCAAGAGAAACTAGACGATTACAGTCTGGTCAAGAGAGACTGGACTATTACAGTCTTGTCAAGAGAAACTAGACGATTACAGTCAGGTCAAGAGAGACTGGACTATCACAGTCAGGTCAAGAGAAACTAGACGATTACAGTCAGGTCAAGACAAACCAGATAAATACAGTCTGGTCAAAATAAACTGAACAATTACAGTCTGGTCAAGAGAAACTAGACGATTACAGTCTGGTCAAGAGAAACTAGACGATTACAGTCAGGTCAAGACAAACCAGATAAGTACAGTCAGGTCAAGACAAACCAGATGAATACAGTCTCGTCAAGAGAAACTAGATGATTACAGTTTGGTCAAGAGAAACTAGACCATTACAGTCTAATCAAGACAAACCAGATAAATACAGTCTGGTCAAGACAAACCAGACAAATGCTTGTATATAGGTCTACATTCAATAGAATGGTATTTTGGTTAATGGGTTGAGGGCTCTACTAGTCCATACCCAATTGAACTAAGAGATACAGAACATATTACTACTACTACTACTACTACTACTACTACTACTACTACTACTACTACTACTACTACTACTACTACTACTACTACTACTACTACTACTCACCACTTCCACTGACTACTACTACTACTACTACTACTACTACTACTACTACTACTACTACTACTACTACTACTACTACTCACCACTTCCACTGACTACTACCACTGACTACTACCACTACCACTTCCACTGACTACTACTACTAAAGACTACCACTACCACTGACCACTGACTACTCTACTGTTAGATTGACAGTAGTACGTCTGTTACCTAAGTAGTTTTAGTGTGTACTCGTTAAAGTGTATATTCGTTACAGTGTGTACTCGTTGATGGAAATTAAGGTGAAGATCAAACACTCAAAAGATCAATTTATTCCAATTTTTCACATGGCCATTCGATAGCTAATATTGGGTAACCATAAATTGATTAGTCCATTCAAAGAACGGTCAAGGCAGATTGGAACTTCTCACGTGTAAACTGAGCTGACTACTCTAGTTGTTCTCATAAACAGTAGTAATGTGTAAGTAAGTGAAGGGTATATATTTTCCTGACAGTTAATACTACTATCTAAACAGACTACTATCTAAACAGACTACTATCTAAACACACTACTCAAAGTCACTACTGTCTAAACAGACTACTACCCAAACAGGCTACTACTTAAACAGACTACTACTCAAACAGACTACTAGCCAAACAGACTACTCAAATAAACTACTACTCAAACAGACTACTACTCAAATAGACTAATACCCAAACAGACTACTACTGAAACAGACTACTACTTAAACAGACTACTCAAAGAAACTACTACTTAAACAGACTACTACTCAAACAGACTACTACTCAAACAGACTACTCAAATAAACTACTACTTAAACAGACTACTACTCAAATAGATTACTACCCAGACAAACTACTATCTAAATAGACTACTACTCAAATAGACTACTACCCAGACAAACTACTATCTAAATAGACTACTACCCAAACAGACTACTCAAACAGACTACTTCCCAGACTGACTACCACTCAAACAGACTACTACTCAAACAGACTACTACTTCCCAGACTACTACTTAAACAAACTACTACTGTTAGATCCACCATAGGTAGTACTCTACGTATTGAAGTATTATTATTAAGCATCTCTACCTGATATTTACCAACCACCTACAAACCACCTACAAACCACCTACCAGCTATCTGAACAACGTGCCCCTTTTCTTGAATAGTTATTCAGATCTTCCTATCGAGGAATCATCAACGAATATAAATAACTTAGTACTAAACGTTACAACAAGATAACATGTTGTATTTTGTCATCTACTAACGCATAATCTGGAACGATTCTTTTTTCTTTTAAGCTATATTCAACTCAACGTCGTCTCTTATTCTCTTTTCTCTTATAAACTGTTGAGAGTTAGCCTTTACCCTTTGACAAGTTGGAATTGTTATGACATTGGCCTCCACTAATTCTTTTAAGTATAGTGCTTCAGGGTTCATCACAGTTCACTTATATTCTTCTCTAGAATGGTATTAGATTCTTGTTATAACGTTTAGTACTAAGTTCCCTCTATTCGTTGATAGATTCCCAATAAGTGGAAATCCGAGTACCTTATATAGCTAGTGGTTCAACAATCAGAGTGGAGTAGGGTGGGTAATACCAGGTCACGAGGTAAGGTGAATCAATGAGGCCATGTCACGGGTGAAGGTGCCATGGGTGAGTCAATAGCCGTTGTATCAGGCAGAGAGGTTGCATAATATCCCCATAGGTGGATCCCTACATATGGTGGGTCTGACACATGGAGTATGGTTTAAGAATAGAGCTTGGCCAATAAAGAGTATAGAGTATGATCTGTATCTAGTGCAGTGCAGTTTATAGTCAGTAGATATCAGTAGCCAGTATCAGTATTGTATAGTGTATGGTTTAATATCAATTGTGAAGAGAGATCACTGACATCTAGTTTAGAAAGAATACAAGCGATCTAGAATGACCACTGAAGCACCATACTTGAGAGAGTTATTGGAGTCCAACGTCATAACACTTCCTGATTATACGAGGGTTTATACGAACGCTCAACAGATTGACGGTAATTTGTCGTCCAGATTCATCTGCAAACACCGCGTCAGTTCTATCTCTCTATTCTCGAAGTCATTCAGTCCCGAATCATCGTCTTCGAGACACACTCCCCCTGAAATGGCGAGGTGTTTGAGATGGTTCTCCACCAGCAGCACCTCACAACGCTCCCCCTCATCTGGTGCCCCGTCAGGGTAAACAACCCGAATCCGACGTCTCCGTGTTGGTATGAGGGTGCGCCAGTGCATCTCAGTATATCTCAACTTGAATGAATCAGAAGAATTTGCTTTGACTTGAGCGACTTCGAGAAGAAAGACAGAGAACTGGCGCAGTGTTTACAGATGGATCTAGGTGATGCGTTGCCGCTGATTGATCCGTCAAAGATTGACTGGGTACGAACTCTACAAGTTCAACCAGATGATCTCGAAAACGTTTCCAAGAGCTATAGAAGAAGCCATGCGTCTGAAAAGGAGGATTCGATGGAAGGAGGCGTGTGATAAAGAGATGGTTGCTCATGATACGAATGGAAGTGTTTGAGCCTATTCAATCTTTGTGAGAGATCCGATGTTATGGTCGCCGAAGTTGCAAGGGCCAATAGCAGCGTCTACCGGAGAGCAAGTGCTATTAGAGTTTCCTTGGCAAGAAAGAGTCATGTGTGATTGTCGTCAAAGTTGCAAAGGATCATAGCAGTGTTTACTGGAGAGCAAGGTCTATTTGGGGCTTTGGGCAGCAGAGAGGCATTTTGATTGAGGAATCTCATGAAAGAATGGGTGAAGCACACAATGCGAGTGTGGCATGACAATACTAGGATAGTGGAACTAGTTCCTGACAATGTTCAAGAATGGCATGTTGAGAGAAGCTACACGAGTGGTGTATAGAGTATTGTATAGTGTATGGTTTAGTATGGTATAGAGTATTGTATAGTTTATGGTTTAGTATGGTATAGAGTATGATCAGTATCTAGTGCAGTGTATAGGCAGTACAGATCAGTAGCCAGTATGAGTATTGTATAGTGTATGGTTTTGTTAGATCCACCATAGTCAGGGCCCTGCCTATGAAGGTATTATGAAGCCTCTCAATCCGATTTTTTAATGGTGATACGGCGTTTGGCTATCTATGCACATAGTGCTCCGATGGCTCGTTTCGAATATTCCAGAACAATCCTAATCCTTACCATTGTTCTGGTAGAGAGTTTGGAGGTTCCACGTTTCTCTCAAAGGTATATAAGCCACTTCGATTCCTCTCTTTGAGGAACCATCAACGAATCTAAGAAGTTAGGCATACATGTATTAAAGAACATAACAGGTTTAGTATGGTATAGAGTATAGCCAGTGTATACAGTGTTTTTCAAAACTATTCAAACCAGCGCCACAAAAGTTTCGAACCAGCATGACAAAATTTTCGAACCACGAAAACAGAATGGTTCAAACCAGAGTGACAAAATGTTTCACACCAACTTTCATTAGAATTCAATATTCTGAAATCTTAAACCTAGAGGATTGTCTCTTGTGAACCACATTTGGGACAGAAATCTTGCAGTACCAATCAAGGATCAAGTACCAATCAAGGATCAAGTACCAATCAAGGATCAAGTACTAATTAAGGGTGAAAAATGGACGAAACTGAACTGAAATCTTTGTTATCCTGTATACAACAACTTGTCCATTTGGTTTGAAAGACTTTGCTAAGGAGTACGAAACTTTTTGAATTATTGGTTTGTTAATTTTGTTAAAGTGGTTTGAATAGTTTTGAAAAACACTGTAGTGCAGTGTATAATTAGTACAGATCAGTAGTCAGTATGAGTACTGTATAGTGTATGGTTTAGTATTGTATAGTGTATGGTTTAGTATAGTGTATAGCCATTATAGAGTGCAGTGTAGGGTCAGTACAGATCAGTGGCCAGTATTGAGGATTGCATAGTGTATGGTTTAGTATGGTATAGAGTATAGCCTGTATATACTGTAGTGCAGTGTAGGGTCTTTCCAGTTGAATAATCAGTATTGAGTATGCTATAGAGTATAGCCAGTATAGAGTTTAGTGTAGGGTCAGTACAGATCAGTAGCCAGTATTGAGTATTGTATAGAGTATAGCCAGTACATAGTTTAGTGTATAGTCAGTATATAGTGCAGTGTATAGTCAGTACAGTAGTCATTCCAGTTGAATAATCAGTATTGAGTATGCTATAGAGTATAGCCAGTATAGAGTTTAGTGTATAGCCAGTATATAGTGCAGTGCATAGTCAGTACAGCTCAGTGGTAATTTCAGTTCAGTAGTCATTCCAGTTGAATAGTCAGTATTGAGTATGCTATAGAGTATGGTATTTTATAGAGTATAGAGTAAAGTCAGTATAGTAAGTATGGTAATATAGACTGTAGTGTATAGTATTGTATAGAGTAGAGTAGTAGAGTACTCCGGTCCAAATCAGTAGTCACGTCGTAAAATAAAATAGTATACTTTCTAGCCTCTTATGTATACAAAATAGTACTCTCTAGCCTCTTATGTATACAAAATAGTACTCTCTAGCCTCTTATGTATACAAAATAGTACTCTCTAGCCTCCTATGTATCAAAATAGTACTCTCTAGCCTCTTATGTATACAAAATAGTATACTCTCTAGCCTCCTATGTATCAAAATAGTATACTCTCTAGTCTATGTATACTCAATGTCATCAGGAAACCAGCCAAAATCATCCATTGCCACAACCATGCCTTGGACCTGTACATTCTCCGCGAGTAAGCGATGTTTCTGCTCCACTTCACCCACGTCGCGCTTCGCAATCTGCCCACTACTGGAAACCACTCTCCACCACGGAAGCTCAGGAAATGTGATGCCTTCGGCTTCGAACATCTTTAGAATTACTGCACTATTTTTGAGCGACCCACCGACCTGTCGGGCATTTTGGGGCCGACCTATAAGATACGCTATATGGCCATAACTGGTGACACTGCCACTAGGGACTTGGCATACGGCACTATATACTGCGTGGTGGAAAGCTTTAGTCTCATCTAACATGTTGGGATTATTTGACACAAGGCGCGTGATCTGTTGTAATTATGTTTGATCATGTGACCACTAATTATGGTGATGTTTTTTTTTTGGTATCATGTGATTGGAATCCTGTGAGATGAATCATGTGATCTCTGAATCATGTGATCTGAATCACGTGACACACAACTTCAAACACGTGCTTTTTATTTTATGCTAACTTCCCGTGATCCAAATCCTTCCATTATCTTTCTCTTACCTCCACCAAATCTATCTCTTCTTTATTATTTTTCTGAATTACTTTTCCAATGTCTATTTATTGAGTACTGTGTCTATGAAAATTAGTTCAAACATTCTGTGGTGTACGGGTGTGCAACCGGCTTATCGGTACTCATGTTCCATCGCATTCTCTCTACCAATTCCACATCAACTCCACACCAACTGCAAATGTTGAGACTCCTTAGACAAGTCAGACCAGGTGTCCCAATCCGGCAATATGTCACGATTCGGGCCCAACTTTCAACCCCAATTTGGAAAGCGGCTATAGTGCCTGCAAATAAATATCCTACCCTCCTCTATACAGGAATCCGGTTTCAGAGCACTCAAAATGGCTCAGAATCAACCAAATCCTTAGATTCCAATTCAAATTCTTCAGATTCCAATTCAAATTCCACAGCTTCTCTTAAAGTTGATACTCCACAGCTCATGATTGCTTTCACGTGCAAGAAATGTGACACTAGGTCGTCGCATACTTTCTCCAAGCAAGCATACACCAAGGGAAGCGTATTGATCCAGTGTCCTGGGTGTAAGAACCGGCATTTAATTGCCGACAACTTGAAGATCTTCAGGGATGATAAGGTGAATTTAGAGCAGCTTTTGAAATTGCAGGGTGAATCGGTGGCCACTACTCCCGATGATTTGGCCTTTGAGGATATCCCCGAGTCGTTAAAAAAGACCTTGGGACATTATGCCAAAGATGCTCCGGAAGAGTATAAACAAAAGGAAGAGCAGAGGTTTTTGGAAGCTAAATGTGAAGAAAAAGATTAGAAATTGTTTTTTTTTTTGGTGGTGGGTTGGAGCTGGTGATATATGCAGGTTGGAAATATTATGACATTCTTTTTTTTTTTGGTGGTGGGTTGGAGCTGGTGATATATGCAGGTTGGAAATATTATGACATTCTTTTTTTTTTTTTTCTTCAAAACGATCGACGATTCAGTGCTCATTCTCATTGATATAGGATTTGCGATACTATTCTAATGGTACGGTATAGTTTTGGTGTTAAGTTCTAATACTTACACTAACCATATGGAAGCATAGATATGCTATGTGCCGGATTCCGAAGCAAGAAATCATAAGCTCTTAATTATACACGGGTTTGGTGTGGGTTGTGTCAGCGACTACAGTGAAGTTTGCTTTTCACTCCAGTCTCATTCCGGCCGATGTTAGAGGGCGATTCTTTTGAAGAGTGATGACCTAACGCGACTGCATGCAGTTTCAATACTACGACAGTAGATATAGATATAGATATACAGTAATGTAGAGTAAGTATAAATGAGTAGAGAGTATTAGGAAAGTTTACTTGGAGTATAAATGAGTAGAGGGTATGTATATTGAGGAGAGTGACAGCTTGGATTCAAATATGGCAGGGTAAGAAAGAAAGAGCTTCTAGTACTGAGTATGGACGATTTCGACATTTAAATTTGCCTGCTCAACTTACCTGGTGGCTACACCCAAAAAATATTTACCAACGAAGGAGCTGTCTGTCAACAGATCAGTAATCGTAGGCTTAAATATCGGATGCTTAATCGAGAGTACTTGGCGGTATTTGTTGAACTTGCAGGATTTCTATACTTGTTTGGATCACGTGCCGTGGGCACGTGAGGAAGTGAGACAAGTTCATGGTCGTACAGTGG